>ML414134.1:0-28658 GCA_005239525.1 Nicotiana knightiana | reverse complement strand
AAACCCCCCCCCCCCCCAACCAACCAAGGCAGCTCCATATCACTAGCTAGATAATAAAGATTATCCCATAACTCTAGCCTTTCCAATGGGGAACACTTTGCATACACAAAATTCATCATAATGTGCTTACCTTAAATCTTGATGATACACCCTGATGGTCATCTGTTGTTCACTATCAAACAGCAAATCCCACTCCACCACAACATCAAAGAATAACTATATCTTCCCATTCACATTTGAGATTGCAGCTTCAATTCCCAGTCTCCTTCTATACCTCTGAATATACCTTGGCTTATGAAATGGCTCCATGAGTGTAACAATGAAAAAACCATGTCCCTTTGCATATTTATAATCCTCTGAAAGGCCAGTTGGGTCTTAACAGACCTTATGTTCCATATCAAGGTTTTAATCATCATCTTGTTGTTGAGGCTGCCCGCTTAGGCAAAATTCTAGTAGGTAGCAGTGGCTCATTTGCTTGTTCTTGCTTCTTTACTTTCTTTCCACTTTTAGCAGTTGACCTAGGTGATAAATCCCCTTCACTTGCCACTGCTTTAAAATTCCTAGTAGTGGATTTATCATCACCCTCTTCTTCATGTTATTGTTGATCTACCAAGGCATTTTGAGTATCAACTGGTTGATCCTTTTGATTGATTATATCATGTAAAATCTGCTTAGGAGACTTCAATGGCACATTGATTTGAATCTGCATAGGTGATCCAGTCCCAAAAGCACATGCCATAGGCAGTGTTTCAATATCTACAGTCTCCCTGGGTACTATATCTTGCTCAACTTGATCTTGAGGCTTCAAAGATACCTTATTTAGTTCATAATTTCTCTCCATAATCCCTAGATTCTCCTGCATCATTTTGAATTGAATCTCATACACAGAACCCAAACTAGGGTTCACCGTAGCAAAATTCCTAGAAAACACTGTTCCATTGAGATCACCAACCTTCCCATCGACTTTTTGGTGATATGAGCCAATTGTACCCTTCTCTAGCACCATATGGACATCCCCAACTTGCGTACTCCTCAATGCATATGTCGGAACCCCATCAACAATGGCCGAAGTCTCCCCAGAATTTCTAGGGTTTACTGTTCCATTGGCCTGATTCTTGGCTACTGGTGCAGTAACTGATCCCCCATAATTCCAGGTTCTTTTAATGTATCTCTATCACCTCTAGTTGATGGAACTGATTGTTTCATCTTAGAGCTTGAATTATCATAAACTCTAGTTTTTGGACTGCTAGGGTTTACTGTAGTTGCCTCTAAACTGCCAGTTTTTTGTGTTTGATTGTTGTCCTTCTTTTCTTTGTCTTCAGCTATAATTTTTGTGCCTAACTGAGCTTCCATATATTCAGCTTCATCACTCCATATAGACTTTCCAGAATTTACTTCATTAATGTCCTCCAGCTGCCTAGAATCATCATACGTTTGAGATGGTATCTCATGGCAAGAATGGTCTGTTGTCCCATTGAGTTCCTTTAGTTCCTCCTTGCTTGTACCAAAACTTCTATGCACCCACTCAATTGTGGATTCTTTTATAGCCCTTTCATCATTTCCTGCTTCACTAGGAATAGGAGGACTAGCCTTAGCTAATTCTTGAGCACCTATAGCTGACGATTGAATCCTAGTTGGAATAGGATTCAAATTGTGCCCCTTGTGAGCTGCCTCCCTTTACTTATTTGCAACGTCAACTGCTTCCTTCTTTACTCGTCTAGCATCAACCTCTCCTTTATTTAAGGAATCATTTTCAATATTAATAGCCCTAGACTCCTTATAAAGTAATATGGAATTACTTACTCTCTCCAACTTATTCACGGAGTCACCAACCTTAATCCTAGTAGACTTAGGATTTAAGGTGGAATCCCCAGCCTTGTTCGTCTTCTCCTGTTCTTGAACCTTCTTGGATTCCTTTGTTGGTTGTTCCGTCACATTATTATTTTAATTATCATCATCCTTGTCATTCATATTTCTCAAAATTTGTTGAACATTTTCCTTCACCTCCAAAGTATCAAATTTGTTATTTGTGATAACTGCCTCAACTTTGGCCTTCCCCTTCCCATTGTTCACTTCCTTCTCCTTTGTGTTTTCAATAATATAGCCCCTCTTATCACGTTGGTATTTATTTTTTCTTGCTTGCATCCACTCTTGTTTAGGTGGATTAGAAAATGGTTTCCCCACAACTTTACCACTAGATAGCACCTTTGTAGAAGCAGCAATTGTGCCAATTATCTCTTGCTCTTTCTTCTTATTATTGCCTTGATCCTCAAACTGCCTCAATTCTGGGTTAGCAACCCAGCACTCCTCTTATTTGTGACCTTGTTTCTTGCATGACTTACAATACTTAGGCATATAATCATACCTAATTTTGATCCATATACCTCAGGTCCAGATTCATCCTCTTCCTCTATAATTTTGATCCTTTGAGGAAATTTGACAATAAATTCACCACAACCTTCACTTTAGTACAAGTTGGACGAGTTCCATTTTGAGTAGCCAAATCCACAGGAAGTGGCCTTCCTACTGCCCTAGCTAGTGAAAATACAAACTCCTTGTCAAAGAAGTTAGGTGGTAAATCTTGAAAGGAAATCCAAGCAATGGAAACAAGAGTTTTCTCACTATGTTTCCACCATGGATTCCACTTAGTACAACGTAAAGGTGTCAAACGGGCCGGGTCAACCCGTTTTCGGACCGGCCCAGACCGGTTGAAACCGGATCCGGACCGGCCCGGTACAAAGGGGGCCGGGTGGGCTGGGTTTAAGGGGTAAGGGGGGTTGGGCCGTTTACATTTTTTTCTACCGGTTACCCAGACCGGTCAAACCCGGTCAACAATTTTTCCTGTAGAACCGGTTAACCGGCACGGCCCGGCCCGGTTTAACGACTTTTTTTAAAAAAAAATTATTTTTATTTTTTAAAATTGTTTAGGACCGTTGGCAACGGTGAGGTGGCTTTTGGCCATTGCCCAACGGCTGGAATTGCACAAATAGCTCTTTTTGGGCAATTTTTTAAAAAATAACACTTGTTGTAATTACTAATTTAGCCCTTTGAAAAACTATAAGTACATCCCCCTCCCCCCTCCCTCTTCTTCATTTCTTCACTCATCTCTCATTTCTCAAACTCATATACTCTCATTCAAGTTAAATCATGCCCCGTGATTCTAGAGTGCGCTCATATGTTTGGGAACACTTTGAGGTGGTAGAAGAAAATGAAGAAATTTACAAAGTAAAGTGCAAGAATTGTGGTCTAATCTTAAATCTTCGTCCAAAGTGCACGGGCACAGGTTGTTTAAGGAGGCATATGAAGATTTGTCTTGAGAGTTCTCTAGAAATTCGTTTAATTTGAGACAATTTGTATTATTTTAATATTATTAGACATATTATGCTTAATGTTTTAGTTTGTTAGATTAATTTAATGTATTATTAATTTATTATGCAATGATAAGTGCAAGTTTGAACTTTAATTTGAAGTATTAAATGTAAACTTTAATTTGAAAGTTTGAACTTGCAAATTATATTATTATAGGTGCATTTTTTTTCCATCTTCATTGTATTCTATATTTCTATTATCTTAAAATTTAAATTCTTAATGATATATTCAAATATAAGAATTTTAAAATCTCTGCATCCTTTATTCAAACACTATTTTTATAAGATTGTTTTTTTGTTTATATTTTTACGATAGTTATAACAAATACAAAAAGAAAATTTAAAAAAAAAAATAACGCTAACCCGGCCCGACCCGGCCCCTTTGACCCGTAACCCTTACGGTTCAATTTTTACCCGGATGGACCCAGACCCGTTAAACCCGCTAAGCCCCAACCCGTAACCGGCCCGGTTCTGAACCCGGACGGTTCAATTTTTTTCCTACCCAGCCCGGCCCGGCCCACCCGTTTAACACCCTTAGTACAACGCATCTGCCACATCTCATTTTGTATTTTTCAAATAAAAAGCAGGCTTGGAAAAAAGATGAATATAATCTTCCATTAATGAAATCTTGATTAACACATAACTATCTTCTATTAATCCAACTGAACACTGCCCTTTAAGCTCACATTGAATAGGAATTGCTTTACGTAAATCATGAATCTCGGGCTTACCATATGAAAATTTCCTCAAGACTACCATGTTTAAGCCTTGTTGCGCAATGAATTGACGAACCTTCTGCTTCTTCCAACGAATAATGGGCTCACCATGGAGATAATATACAGGTTTTAGGTTTACGATGGCTTGCATCTGCATGGGCGCATTTAATGAAGTTGGTTGTAATAAATTCGCGTAGGTTTGGATTGGATTAGGGTTTATGGTTGTTGTTTGGGGCTGAGGGGGAGGTAGAGACGACTGACCAACCTCATGAGGATGCTGGCCAGTGGCCGGAGAAGCCATGGAAGCTAGGTTTAGGCGTCAAGTTTAGGATTTATTCATGAGAGAGAAGAGAGCGAGATTTTTTGACCTTGTAAAATCCACCTTCTTACACTAGCTTTCACATCTTAAACATTAAATATAAAAGTCAAGACTTTTTTTATTGCCGGAAGCCCTAATTTATGATCTTTATCTTGTTTTCTACGATCTCCCAAAAGCAATGAACAATTAATTTATTTTGCAAATACAAAGAAAACTCATTCTCCTCCATAGCAGCAGTTCAAAGTTCAAATTGCAAGTTAGTCATCTTTTTTGTTCCTCCATGTGAAAGTTTTATTCTTTTCAACTCAAGTTACTTGTGCTTATAAGTGGCGTATAACAGATTGTTTTGACTAAGGATCTTTAGTATTCTCTTATTTATTACATGTGTCTACTATTTAGGCAGAATACCCTCACCCATTCTTATTAAGAAACTGAAAGAAGCCTCAAAAATAGAAGAAAGGGTGGAAAGTAAGGAAGAAAGAGATGTAGAAATAGAAACAACTTCCAAAATAAAGCGACTAAACATGAACAAGAGGGATCCAGCGAAGAAGATCCTTATCGCTTTTTGTGAGAATGGAACACATGTACATATATATTTCACTTATTTATAGTTCTCTTCAAATTTTATGCAATTTTACTAATTTAAAAATATTTACTATAATTATATTATCTTATAAAATATTAAAAATTAATTACCCATGGGGCTTACGCCCCGTGCCTCGGGACTTAGGCCTCACTGAAGCATATGTAAAACGCCTCGCCTTACGCCCACGTCTTTTAGAACACCGATTCATACATTAAGGCTTAAGTTAAGATTATAAGATTTTCAAGTTGGACATGCCAATTTTGCTCTTGTATTAGTAGCTAAAGGAAGAAATAAGATCCGAAGTACTTAGAGGTTGTTTGGTTGACAACTGACCTATATTTCATATAAAATAATATATATACATTTCTTTATAAGGATACAACATTTATAGCACTACGTTTGATTTTTAATTTTAATAGCATAAATTATGTGGAGGAGATCAATACTGAAAACCAAGCACTTAATTAGTCAATAATAAAGATCATATCACTAATTGAGTGTTTTATACAACCGTATATAACTAATACATGATTTAGTATTAAGATTGAATTTTCTTATCTCTCAAATCAAATCATAACGGTGTTAATATTTTTTAAGTTCGGCAAGCTTACTAGCTTCTAACGCTTGACTTATTGGAACTACTACAGACAAGAATGGTCTCCGATGTTAATATTAATTTAAAGAATATATATGAACTTTTGGTTTGTAAATTAGAATTTAAGTTATATAGGATTTTTTTGTTTTTTTTTTTTTTACTTTATCATGTGGTAGCATATTAATTTTTAGTCACGATACTATTTATGAAGAGTTATTACTTGTAGTGATATGATAGGAAAAATACATAAATAGACACCTAAGGTTGACCCCAGATTTCTATCTCACACTCTAACTTACCAACTAATCATATAGATATTATGTTTGGTTTTATTGTGTCAAGTAAACACACGTCTCTGGAAGATATAATACGTGACATACAGTCGCGCCTACATGTTTAAGTGAACCAATCAAAATTTAACATGTACACGTGGTTAAACTATCCAGCGACAAATTAAGACGAAAAACAAAATAAAAATTAAAACGATACAAAAGAGGGCAAATTAAACGGGAGTTTGCATTTCAGTAAAATTCTTTTTACTGAAAACACTAATTCCCAAATCTCCTCAAATCGATCTTCATCAATCTCTTCAATGTGGTGGTAATCCTTCAATATCTTCGATAAAGCTTAAAAAACTATAATATTATCCATTCTTTGCCTTTACTTTTGCTTCGTTCATCTGTCGTTAGTCATTGATGTGGAAGATATCGATATCGATCGGAATGGGCTTGAAGACAAATAATATAAGAGATTTTATTAAGAGGAACTAACATTTTTATTGTTTGTTTTCTCTTTTTCATGTGTTTGTAAATGAGATTTTTATTATTTTTGGTGAAACTTTTATTAGAGCTGTCAGTATAGGGCGGGCTGGGTTAGCCCATCCCTCAGCCCACGTGGGCTTTAGCAATTGACGGGTTGGGCTAGGCTAGCCCACCATTTTGATGGGCCTTATAATGGTTAAACCACTCTATCCCTATGTGGGCCGCGGACCCCCACGGGCCGGTCCATCATTTTAATAATATAAATTTTATATTTTTTCTTTAAGTACTGACCTAAATGAAAAATTTCACAAAACTCAATATCTTTTTATAATGTTCCAATATATCATAACACTAAAAAAGTAAAGACAAGATTATATTTCATTCCGTAAGAGTCAAAACTCAAAACAAACTATTCAAAAGAATGTCCATGATGCATATGAGATATCCAACACATCAGTTTCATCAAACACATTTGAATCTGCTTGTGACAGGGTTGTCTTAACATCTTCACTTTCATCTACATCTATAATTCATATGCAATATTAATCAATTAAATATTAAGAATTAAAAACTAATAATATTTAAATTCACATACAAAAAATATTACCATTTTGAGTTTTGAAAAAGTCGTGCAAACAATTTCGAGTAGTAACAAGTGTTTGGACATTTTCATGATGGATGCAACTTCTGTACTTGGTAAGAACATGTCCAACAATGCTAAATGTTGATTCCGATGCTACCGTGTCATATACTTTTTATATTTTATAGTTTTTAAATAAATATTTTTAATAGACCAACGGGTCGGTACAGCCCAGCCTCAATCAAGTTTTTCCGGCCATGGTCTTACTCGGGCCAGGTTTAAAGGCCTTATTTTAAATGGGATCCAAAAATTCTAGCTCAACCCTACTAAATTATGGGTTATGCTGGGCTGGCCCAATGGACCAAGCTCATATTGACGCTCTAAATTTTACTCTGTTAGTGTACTCTATTAAAAGAGGAAATATTTTGGCTTTTTCGTCTTTAAAGGGTAAATCTTGACCTTTATTTCTTGTCTTGTTTAGAGTTTGTTCACATCTTGACCTTTATCTATTATTATTATTTTTACCACGGGAGTAGGGTTATTGAAAGACAATATGTTGGGATATTGAAAAGGGTTGTATTTACTATAGATAAAGACCAGTTCTCTTTGACCGAGATAAAATGTTACACTAAGAATATTGGGTATGATAAAGTTGAAGGCTTTTATGTTAAAGACCTTACTAATATTCAATTTGTTGCATTGGAAATTGACAGTCAATTATATAATATTGTTAAAGACTTGCATACTGGATCCATTATTGACCTGTATGTGAAACATATCATGGTGGAAGAAGGGGTACCTGTTGGCAGTGTTGTAGATCTACTGGTTGGTGACAAGGACCAAGAAACAATTAATATATAAAGAGGGTTTATTCTATGGCAACACAGATTGGGAGTGCTATAAATGTGACCTTAAATGAGGTAGCTGGGGGTTGAAGGGTAGGTAGAACAGCCTCTTAATGATGAAGATAGCAGTGATAATGAAGACTTTGAAGAATATTTGTGATGAAGGTGACAGTGAAATTGATGAAGAATTGAGGGCTTTTAGAGAGACTGCTAGAAAAGAAAAGATAAGTGAAAAAAGACCAAACATATAGAAAAGTTAATGTCATTCAAGAAGTGGAGCTTTGGGAAGTTTGGTTAAATAAGGGATTTGAGGATCTAGACCTTAAGAAGAAAGACAGGTTTGTTGGAAAGTTAAGTGGTGATGAAGACTTCATTGACTCATCAGATGATGCTAGTGAAGACAGTAGTGAAGATTTAGATGTTCTTTCACAACCAGGTGTTGATTTATCTTCCAGAAGAAGAAACAAAAAGCTGAGGTATGATGATTCTGCCAAGTATGCCTTATTTGAATTAGGTATGATATTTGAAAATGTGAAAAGTTTTAGACAAGTTATGGCTGAATATATTATTCAGGAGAAGGTTCAATTAACTCTAAGACCCAATGAACCACATAGAATAAGGGTAAAATGTAAAAGAAAGTTGTGTAATTGAAAAATGTATGCTAGTGTTGATAAAGACAAGAAATCACAGTGAAACGAAACTATCCAGCCCATAAATGTAATACAAAGAACATGAACAAGTTATGCTCAGCCAAATATATTGCTAAGAAGTTCAAGAACAAAATAATCTCTCAACCTGATATTAAAGTGTATAAGCTGCAAGAAACAATTAGAAAAAAAATGGGGTTGCAGGCGGGAAGATTAGTGTGTTATAAGGCAAAGACGAGTGTTATTAGTAAGTTCATGGGTGACTGAGATCTTGAGTTTTTATGGGTGCTGGACAATGCTGATATGATTAAGTGTACAAATCCTGGGACTTCTTGTTGGTTCAGAATTGATAATGAGACACAACTTGAAAAATATTTATTCAACTATTTTTATGTATGTTTTGATGCACAGAAAAAGAAATGGTTAGAAGGTTGTAGGAGGATCATAGGGTTGAATGGTTGTTTCTTTAAGGGGGCTTGCATAGATAAACTTTTAGTTGCTATTGGAAAGAATGGGAATCAGCAAATGCACCTAATAGCATGGACATTTATTGATCAAGAATCTAAACATTCTTGGAGTTAGTTATTAAGTCATCTCATTCAAGATTTGAAGCTTGATCTAGGAGATGGATTAACAATAATGTCTAACATGCAAAAAGTACTATACTAAACATGCTTTCTGTTGCTTATTTAATTTCTGTTGCTTATTTCATTCTGTTTCCTTTTTTTTTTTATGTCTATAAGGGTCTTGTCACAGCTGCTCAAGAATTACTTCTTAATGCTGAAAAGAGGATGTGTGCAAGGCATATTTGGGCAAATTGGCCAAAAAAATGGAGAAGTGAAGCAAGAAGAAAAACTTTCTGTATATGTGCTAAGGTCAATTTTGAGGTAAAATTGAAAGAAGAATTTGAAAACTTGGATAAACTTGGGCATAACATTTGTGAATTCTTACTTAGTTATAAGGGAAAATGCATACGTACCCCCCTGACCTATAGCCAGATTCCCAACTGCACATGCTACTTTGCAGAGATTTTATTGCCCTCCTAAACTCTTTTAAAGTAGAATTATTTTCACCTTAAAGCTTACGTGACAGCGTGTGCGTACTTCACCCTCCTTGGGCAAGTGAGAAACAAGAAAAAATGATTTTCACATTATTTTTTTTACTTTTTTACATTTTTAGTGCGATATATAATTTCTTACTTTTATCCCTTTTCCTTTCCCTTTTTCTTTGTCTTTTCCTTCTTCTCCTCCACTTCGCCATTCCCGTCAATAATATACAGCACTCACCGACGACTTTTATGGCCTTCTTTTTTAATTATTTTGGTTAGTCTTCTTTCTCTTTCTCTCCATCTCAAATACACAAATCTTACTTTCATAAAAAAAAATTATACATATATGAAGAAAAACTACTGAGCTCTGAAAATATTCATCACCGAAAAATCTTTTTTCTATCGAAAAAAATGAAATTCTTGAAATTTCAAACAGGAAGAAGCCTTTTCTTACCCAGCACACACAAATATACTCACATAATTCAATATAACTTGCCTCTTAATCATAAGAGTCACCATTTTTGTGCCCCCACAATTACCGGTGAAAGAAACCATCCAAAACGCCATAGGGCCTCAATCTTAGCTTAGCAGCAAAAAAAGAAGAAGAATAGACCAGGAGCAAAAAATTAGAACATGGGGTGAAACTTTGTTGTTTAGTTTGGTGGTGATGATAGTAAATGAAAAAGAGAAGAGAAAGAAGAAAATAAGGGAAAGAAAAGAAAATTAATTTTTCTAATAAAATATACGCTTGTCTAGGGCGTGTAGTTCATCTCCCAGCAGAAATCTGGTTATAGTATTTCAAGATTAGAATTATTCTATTTTAAAATAGTTTAGAGGTAAAACCCCGTAAAGATTGAGTGTGTAGTTGGGAATCCGGCTATTGATCAGGGGATACTTATACATTTTCTCTAGTTATAATAAAAAGTACTGGTGTAAGGCTTATTTTAGTGAAATAGTTAGGTGTGATGTTGAAAATAACATGTGTGAGATATTTAACTCTTGGATTGTGGTTCCTAGGCATAAATCAGTAATCAGTATGCTTGAAGACATTAGACATGAAATAATGAATAGACATAGGGATATGATCAAATTTGCTGAAATTTGGATCACTGACATTTCACCCATGTCAGGATTAGTTTTAGAAGAAAATAAAGAAGTTGGTAGGAGATTAAAAGTTATGTGGACTGGCTTTGAAATTGAGGAAGGGGAATATATGTTCATTGTTGACATGGTTAGGAAAACATATAGTTGCAGACTCTGGCAGTTGAGGAGTATCCCTTGTGCCCATGGAGTTTGTGAATTATCTCATATTGGGGAAGATCCAGAAGATTATGTTGAGAATTGGTATAAAAAAGATATATACTTGAATGCTTACAAGTATTCCATTCAACAATCCCCAATATGAAGATGTGGTCTGAATCAAATAATCCACCAGTCAAGCCACCTGAAGTTAAACCATTGCCTAGTAGATGCAAGAGTTATAGGATAAAGGACAAAGATGAACCAACAAAAGAGAAATGGGGAAAAACATCAAAGAAAAGAGCCAAGATGACATGTTCTAATTGCCACTAAATTGGCCCCTACAAAAAGGGTGCAAATTAGAGGTATGTCCTTTGTTATTTTCATTGATCCACTTATTTGTTAACTTTTGTCTTCTAACCTTTAGTTTGTTACTTATATCCTCAAGAAAGACCAAGAACAACAACCGAATCAACACCAAACAGTCAACCTGCTACTTAATAATCTAGTAATACTACTGAAGTAATGCCAACGAGACAACCTAGTACCCAACATTCCACCGTTCCATCTTCTTTGTGTCAAGATACTACAAGAGTTAGAAGTAATACTTTTGCTGGAAGAGGCTGAAGGAGAGGACTAGGAATAGCAGTTGGCAGAGGAAAGGGAAGGGGAACTGGTATAGGAAAGGGAAGAGGGGCTGGTTCTGATTCAACAAGTACAACAACCAGTGCACCTGCTGGATTTGCTATTGTTGCTTCTCTTCATGCTGCTACTAAAATTGTTTATGTTGTTGTTGGAAAAAAAGAACAAGAGAACTGGGATTTGGCATTTACACAGATACACAATCTGAAAAACAAGTTCTTAATGTAAGCTCTTTCACATTTCTATATGATAGATATTTCATAAGCTATTAATAGATTGCCTAATAGATATCATTCTAAATTTACAACCCGGAACACTAAATGAAAGAGTCATCTTTAGTAGGAGACAGTTAAAGAATGCATCACTTACCAATATTGATCTTGAATTCAAGCCACCTAGATTGAAATGTAAGGGAAAAGCTACTATTACTGGAAACCAACTTCAACAACAAAAAGAGATGCATATAAAGAAGAAAAAGGCTTATTAGAGATAATTTCACTTTATGTAGTTTGTTCAAGTGTTTTGTCCAATTTGATTTTCATGAACTTAAAACTGTAGTTTTAGTTATTTGCTATTAAAGCAATATTTCAAATGTATATTTGAGATTTTATTTTGTGACTATTGCCTTGGTTTGAGCAATGAAATTTGCAGTTTATTTATAAATTATGTTTGCACTGGTAGAGTTTATTGTATAGTTTGTATTTATGTCTTGTAGCTGCGGTTGGGGAGAACATTAGTCATGTCAAAAATTGCTGAAATATTAGTCCAAAAGTGGTTCAGCTTATATTCATCTAAGTTTCTTACATTACAACATTCAAAAGAGCTAATGGTTTACATAACTGCTAATTTACAAAAGAGCTCCTTCAACCAATTAAGTTTCAACATACATAGCAAATATTACATAAGAAAGTCTCTAACAATCCAAACGAGTATCACAATGACCAGCAACATTTTGTATTTTCTCCTTATCTTCTTATTTTCTTCGTCGTGCTTTTTAGTCCTCTTAAAAGAATCCCAAATTACAATCCTAGCTTGATTAGGAAATTCATCTTCAAACTACTTAAAATACTTACACCCTTTCTGTAAAACAGTAAGAAAGGTCCATAGAAATGGAGTATTGGCCAACCAATTTTAATGAAACAAAATAGGTACAAAAAATAACTTTAAAAATTACTTACTCGACCATATTGGCATCCAAGATACTTGCGACCTGGATTATTTTGTGACGACGAAAATATCAATTTTGCCCTTTTACCACAATGACAATACAAGGTGCCTTCCGATTTTGATAATGCTTCGTAATAGAGAAAAAGGGAATATATAAGTAGGAAAAGGTCGGGGAAGAATGGGGATTCAAGTTTAGGAATTTGATAATAGGGATAAATAAAAAGAAAACCCATCAAGGGTATAATAGTAATTACTGAGTTTTTTCACCATTGCAACCAAGAAAAATTTAACCTATGTTGGTCAGGGTTTGTGTTTCACTCGAGTTGCCATGTCAGAGACGTGTGTTTACTTGATAAAATAAAATCAAACATAAAATATTTATATGATAATTTAATAAGTTGGAGTGTGAGATAGACATACATGACTAACTTTATAATATGAATATTTTTACATTATCAATGCATATAACTTAAAACTCTCGTAAATATGATATGTCATTGTCGATTTTTGGAATAGCTTACTCTCGACATAGTTTAATACTATATCATAACACATATAGTACTAATAATTTATTAATCACACAGTTCACACCATTATCTCAATTCTTCTTCTTAACTGTTCTTCAGCTGCTCTTCTTCCCCTGCAGCTATGTCACACTTCCGGCGTTAGATTCAAAACAATTAGGCCTCAAATGGAGAAGAGCGGTGGTTCACTACGGACGCGTTCACAGGTGGCGCCTGACTGGACGTTACACGAGTCACTGACCCTAGTGAACCAAATGAAATCAACCCAAATTGAATGCGGCAATACGCTAGCGTCTTTCCAGAAATGGCAATCAACGGTGCATAATTGCAACTCGCTGGGCGTGAATCGGAGCCTGAATCAGTGCAAAAAGCGGTGGGAATTTATGTTGGAAAATTACAATAAAGTGAAGCCCTGGGAAACGGCGTATTGGACGACGTCGTTCGATGGGGATAGGAAGAGTGAATTGGGCTTACCGGAGGAGTTTGATTTCGAGTTGTTTAGTGCTATTGGTAGGTATTTGAGTTTATTACAGGGTGAGGATGGTGGCGGTGCTGAAACTGACCCGGATTCTGACCCGGAAGCCCAGCAGGCTCAAGGAAACAATTCTTTCTTGGAAATTGGTACTATTTCTGCTCTCGAATTTAGTCATGCTTTTTAATTGAATCTTATTATATTGTTTAGTTGACATTTGAGTTCAAACTACTGTGTGAATAATTGTTGTTTAGTTGACGTCTGAAATTAATCAGGATTTCTCACTAGTTCTTATTTGGAAAATTTGGAGATATTAGATGTTGTACTAAAATACATCAATTTATAACGAATGCCGCAGGAGAAATCTTTTCAGAAGCAAAACCAATGTGGATTGAGGTTTTTCGTTGTAGCACTTGGAGCCTACTCAAATCTAGATTAAGACACTCATAGGTCAAAGTTGATTAAATGAAGATGGATAAACTTTATCCTGCAAAATTTGAATTAAAACGATTGAACTATTTGATTGTTTCTATCTCAATAACCTTTTTGATGGCGTTCGATGGTGTAAAATGTGGTTAAAGACTAACTTAAGCCTATATTGTGATTATCTCAAGCGTGATCATGTTTCTAATGATATGAACTGATAACTGAAACTCAAAGGAACAGAGTTTAAAGTGGAGGGATAAAAACTTTTGGGGAAGCAATTTTTTCGGACAGAAGAAGATTATGTAAACACTTACTCGAGATCTCACTTATTAGATTCCATTGTGGAAGACACAATTTTTTCTGCAGCCAAGCTAGCATTATCTATCAATGAAGAGTGTAGCTTGGTACTATGGGGATAGACATATTACTATTCATTTTATGAACTTAGATTGATGATATGCTGAATTTTAAATCATGTTTAGCTGGGAGATTCTATCGGAGAGCCGAAAGGTTGATACAATGTTAGTGTGGGTCCTGCCAACATGTAATGTAACTGTTGGGTGACAGTATTCTCAACGGATGATACTCTACTCCTATTTCAAGTCCCAATGAAATTTGCAGAAATGGTGTTAAAATCTGAGAATATACGGTTCATTTACGCTTTGTTATTGCTGAACTGCTGGTCTTTTCAAATGGGATGTTTGGATCTACGAAGGAGAATGATGGTAGTGAGTCTGTTTGTAGTATCTCTCCATTTATGACATGCCTGAGAACAACTTTACTGACTGATCTCCAAAATTTGTGGATAAGGATTTCCCCATCCCTATACGATTAATTTAGAGGCAAGATCGTCATTTAAGAATGAGAGAAAAGATGCCATAGTTGAGTACAGTAGCTTCTGTGATTTGTTGGTGAAAGGATTGAAGTTGAGAAAGCAATTTGAGGCATTTGGTGAAACTAAGTGGGCGTTTGGACATAAGAACTGTAAAATTCCAAAAAAAGGTGAAAATATTTTTCAAGTGAAAATGGTATTTGAAATTTAGAGTTGTGTTTGGACATGAATATAATTTTGGGTTGTTTTTGAAGTTTTGTGAGTGAAAATTTTGAAAAACAGCTTTTTGGAGTTTTTAAAATTTTCGAAAATTTCCAAAATGCATCTTCAAGTGAAAATTGGAAATTTTACAAACAAACACTAATTTCGGAAAAAAGTGAAAATATTTTGGAAAAAAGGGAAAAATTTCTTATGTCCAAGCGGGCTCATAGGCTGAAAATAGTTAGACCAGCCTCCGGAAGAGGAATGGGAATAAAGACCTGTTCTCGAATGCCGAAAACTAAAACGGAGAAGAAGATGATTAGCAACATTAGTGTAACAGAATATGAGAGGGATTAGTAATGGTTCTGCTTCGTCTGCTGCAGATAATCCTCCTACAACCTCTGTCTCCTTTCTTTTAGATGAGTCTTCTCCTACTATGCGGGAGTCTTAGCTGGTCGGTGTCGGGTCGGCCCCTAGGGCACTATTCGCCTTTGGAGTGGTTTGGCCATCAAGCTACTTTGTGGGTAGGGGACCAGACTGATGAGTGCTGTGGTTGTTGTGTGCAGGGTATGTGACACCCCCAAGCAATTTACTTGAGAATACTGTCATCAGTATAAATTGGCTGCCACCATTGGTCCAACATCTGGTTAAGAGTTTTTCAACAATTCTACTGTGCCAGGTAACTATGTTGATAAATTTGGAGGAACATTATAACAAACCTCAATTAATTTGGGATTGAGGCATAGATAATTGATTGGTTGATTGATGTGTGTGCTTGATGTATAGACACACACAAGTAGAAATGAGGAAACTATTGTCTCGTATTGACTGAAGTCATTGACTAGAGGAATTGATAGATCTTAGAATACTGTTATTACGTGCGAAAAACACACATGTCGAGATGAGGAACCTTTTTTTTGTGAAGATCATTGACCGAAGGGCACGATGATCTTAGAATTGAATCAACTTTTTGACTCTTTAAACCTTTATTATAATTAAAATTATTCACTCTGATTAGGATCATTGACTTCAAAGGTGTTTTATGGGCACACCCTAGGATGTGTCTCTAACGAAGTGTGCTTGTGACACGCCTTGGAGTGGCAGTGACAGACATATGTCTCGTGAGACGTTTTCTCCAAGGGTTTGGTCATATGCCTAGACGCTCCTAGCTCCTTTAAGTGATGCGAGCGCCTTGCTGAACCCTTTGCGATTATGGAAATCCACTTCTAAATTAGACCATTGGGAAGAGAAGGATGACAATCATAAAAGGAATAGTCCAAGTATACATTATTTAAGACTTAGTTTAGACAACAAATTATAAAATAAGAAAAATATAGGTGTCTGGAACGTGACTGGTCGGAGTAGCAACTGCAAACAGCGTGTGATAGGAGCGGCGGCAACTGGAATGATTGACAGTAACGGTGGCAACAAGAGCCAACAAGCAGAGAGAAACCAAATGTAGAGGCAGCATCTTATGAGTCTGAAGTAAGAGATTTTATGAAGAAGACAAGAAAAACATACTTTGGTCTTAACTTATCCAACTCTAATGGGCTATTGGCTTGGAAAAGAACTAATTGGTTCTTAAGAGCGAAGAAGGCGCTCGCCCTTGTTGTACAAATGGGTTATATAGTTTTTCACTTTTAAATAATAAGCCATTGGGTGTCCAACTTTTGTAGAAATAATCCGTAGAAAGTTTTGACCAAAAACTAGTATTTTGGTTAAGAATGATTCTATTGCGATTTATTTGCTTAAAAGGAAAAAGAAAATGTCATATTTTTATCATCTGATTATTCTTTATTCGTCCCTTATCAAAAAACAAATAATTTTATCTTATGATTAGATTTTTATATTGTATTTCGTATTTCTACAACTTTTTTTGGAAATTTCTAAAATATTTATGTATTTTAAACATTTACAAAATATTAAATCCAAGGTGTAAAATTAAACTGATTTGCCCCGCACCAGACGCCTTTTAAGACATTGATTAGGATAATGAGTATCTTATTTCTGGGTAAGCTTGGTAATTACATCACCAACCTCTCCTCCATTAATGAATGATAGGTGTTGATTCCTGGGAATGCAAATGTTGACATTCAGTTCACTACCATGGTGGTGATTCTTTGTTCTCTCTTTGCATTCTTCATTTAAGTGAACAGATGAACTAGAAGTTTTATCTTCTAGTTTCTGATGCCTGATTTAGTGCAAAATGACTTGCTGAATTTTGTCATTTTGCAGAACTAAAAAGACTGCAGATCTTCACATGGCAAAAAGACTGCAGATCTTCATCATTGTAGTACCATTCTAGATTTAATTAGCATAGCTGATCATTCTTGCACATGACACGGCAAACTTTGTGGTAAATCGTCTTTCCTTACATTTAAGTTGCTCCGACATGGCAGTTTAGGTGCCGCACCCGTGTCGACACGATATTAGTATGGGTGTGGGTATGAGATCCGTACCGGATCTGGCAAACAATTTTGGGTTCGTTGACCATGGCAGATGGAAAAATTCAAGACGAGATACATTGAATTCCCGGAATCAGAATCAAAACTAGGGTAAATTTGAAGAAAATAGCATACTTTATCTAGGAAATCAATCCTTGTCTACAGTTTGAGAATAAAAAAGAAATTCACCCTTAACAAGCTATATGTAAGTATTACACAAAATTTCTCACAATTTAGAGATATTTTTATTTTGTTGAATTATTTTTAGCCCGATGCCCACACCCGTATCCGTACTAGGATCCGTATCCCCGAATCTTAGAATTTACATCTCGAAGGATCCGACCTCTAGATCGGCACCGTGTCGGACACCTGCGTGTCCGAGCAACTTAGCCTTACATAGTGTAAGGTATACCACAGAGAAAGATGAAGTAAAAAAGAAAAGCAATATCTTGAATTGAAAATTGACTTTTCAGTATCACCTAAATGTGTTACATTCTTGTATGATTAGGTCTTAAAAGGCAGCGCCGAAGGACGAAACCACGAAAGTACAAAATGGAGGAAAGGTTGAATCCATGGAGACGCATCTTAAATGAAAACAGGAAATATGAGCAGTCCATGGTGGGGATAAAGAATGAAGCTAGTGTAGATGCAAAGTTGGAAGTCCCATGTCATGAGAAATCCAGCTTACAGATAAAGCGTGAGACATCCAGTCCAGAGGAAAAGGTTGAACTTCCAAGCCTTAGCCTGGTCAATACGGTAAAGGCTGAGCAGATTAATGTAGATAATCCGGAAGAAATGATGGCTGCAACTCTTAGGGAAAATGCAGAATTAATCACTGCAATAACCGAAGGAAGTCCGAAGGATGATAGAGATTGCAGACTTGCTGATTTGAAGAATTTTGAGGCCGGACGTGTTCATTTGATCAGAAGTCAAGGCAACCAACTTATTGAATGTCTCGGAAAAATTTCAGACACGCTTAGTCAGCTTTGTGATTCAATTCACAAAAAATAACTAACTTTAATAGTTTAGCGTTTTCCATTATGGTACGCTTTGTAATGTGACGACTAATCAGCTGCCTTTACTTCAATCTTCATCGATGTAATGACGAGATAACTCGGATTGCAGGAAATTCTGATATTTGTTGATTCTTCTATGAGAGATACAAGAAATCCAAGGTGCTCTTTGCATTATATAATAGTGACACTTGAGGTTTTGTGTAATGTAGGTAGACAGGGTGCTCGTGTCCCCTCCCCTGCAAAAGGTTGCCTCCATCATTTTCTGTGTTCGTTCATTGTCAAACATAGCTGCAGTTCGTCCCTCCCCTCTGGTTGCAGTTGAAGGTAAAAGCATAACAGCAGAAGAAAAAAAAAGATGGAATATGATCTGTAGGATATTGCTTTCTGCATTTCAATAACTCTGTCTTAGATATCTATCATGTCTGATTAAAATTTTCACAAAGCTCTCAAATGTTAAGAAGATCCAGTGTTAGAAGATGCAGAATGCTGGGCTAAACTGTCGACTCCAAAAATGAAGGAATTTGAAGGATAGAGAGTTTTGTATTTGTCAAATACTTTGTTTCTATTTATATGGTAACTAGAGCATGGATGGCCCATGCTCACTTAATTACAAAAATAATTTCCTTAATACTTATTTCGTAAAGATTATGTATATTTATTTAAATAATATATTTAAAGCTAAAAAATTTATATGCATCTTTATTTAATAAAAATATTGTTTTTTTCAAGTTAATCATCTGATTTTAAACTTATTTTGTTGGAATTAAACATCAGCGAAAAAGATATAAAAAGGTTTTCAATATTTCATTAGCTTGCCTTTTTTTTTTTTTTTGGTTTCTCGTGTGTGTTTTTGTGTTTTGTGTATTGTTTTTTCCTCATATTCTAATTTAAAATTTACAATAAAGTTTTTTTTCAGCAAAATAATAAGTAGGCTTGTTGGTTATACGAAAAATTCATCGGCAACACATGTTGATAATTTCTTAGTGAGTTAAATGTAAGAGAAAAAGAAGACCCTAATTTATTTAAATCTCGTCAACTTGTGAATAACTAAAGAGTTTGTACTTCTTTCGTCGATAATTCATTTGATAATAATTTTATATAAGATGAGATGTCTTCTTCTAGCATAAGGAAAACCATGTGTTATATTAAAAGTGGATCTGAAAATATAGAAACAAATATTTCTAAAAATACCAGCTCCACTCTTTCTTTTTAGAGACTTTTCTTATTAAGTGGTTGAATTAAAGACAATTATTTGAGCAATTGCACCTTAAAATCATACAAACTAAGTACAAAAAAACAAACAAAAAGAGTAGTTCACTCTATTTCGTCTAGCTTAACCGTACGTTTTCTCTTACTTGAAACTAAAATGATTGGGTAGTTTCTCTACAAATTTTGGATGGACGTGCAAAGTGAAAATTGAATATGTGTATATAAAAGTTGAACACTATCAAGTTTAAGTTTTAGATTTATCTCTATAACATATGCATCTATGCTACAGGCATAGAACACTGGAAAAAGCTCCAACGATTAGAGGGGGAGCTAGAAGGTTAAGTACGGATTCGTCCGAGTCTAGTAAATTTTGTTCAAATCTTATATTTATATTAAAAGATTCACTAAATATATACAAAAATTAATTTAGAATCCAGTTGTTAATACCTTATGTTGCTATCTTAGAATTTAGAACTCATAAAGTTCAAATTCTGGCTCCACCTCTTCCAATGATTCTCGTGCACAAGTTCGACGACCTTGCATCAGGAATATGTCAAATTCAGCTATCCATGATGCTCTGCCATGGATTGGAGCTGAATAGAAGAGAATCCGTAGAGCTGAATAGATCGCCAAAACAAAGAATGAAGTTGGAATGAAATGAAAGGAATATTTCAGAAGATCAAACTGAAATCTTACTATTGCAGTCCAATTGTACATGTATAACTCAACCACTAGCTACAGTTAACTGACTCTACCACTAACATAGTGAGCTTAAGTTACAACCAATTAACTACCTAACCAACTAACTGTCACGGTTATTGCTTGGCTCATTACTCCCTCTCAAGTTGAGGGTAAGAACAAATTTTCAACTCCCAGCTTGCTCAATAGATGATAATGTGGTGTCTTCCCAAGTCCTTTGGTAAGTAAATTCGTAACTTGGTCTTTGGTACTAATATGATGAGCCTGAATGAGATCTTGCTGCAACTTCTCCCTCGCAAAATGACAGCCGATGTCAATATTCTTGGTCTTCTCATGAAATATTGGATTGGCAGCTATTAGTATAGATGTTTTACTATCAAAAAAAGGTCTATGGGCAATGTCACACTGATGCATAGTTCCTTAAACAACCCCACAAGCCAGGATAGTTCAACCATAGTTAAAGCCATGCTTCTAAACTCTGCCTTTGATGAACTTCTTAACATTGTTATTTGTTTCTCTGATGTCCGTACTTCACAATGTATCTTGTGGCTGACTTTCTGGACTGTGGACAGGCTGCTCAGTCTGAGTCACAGTAAGAACAAAAGTGTGAGCTTGTATAGATGACATCAACAACCCTAAACCTAGAGCATTCTTCCCATATCTGATGACTCTCATGGCTGCATTCATGTGTGACCTTTTAGGTTTGTGCATGAATTGGCTCAGAACATGAACCTCATAGGCTATATCAGGTCTGGTCATGGTAAGATATAACAACCTTCCTACCAGCCTTTGATAAGGTTCAACATCTTCCAGTACATTGTCTTCCTCATCCTTTATCTGTGTAGCTTCTTCAAACTCTACTGATGTTAGCTTCTGATTGACTTCTAGTGGTGCGGACGCTGGTTTTTCTCTCCCTTGATACCTAAACCTTGAGGAATCTGCATATATACCTCTTCAAAGAGATCACCTTGCAAGAAGGCATTGTGTACACCCTTTTAGCTACAGGAGAAAAAGTCTCCTTGTTGTCTAAACATTCCTTTTGGTTGAAACCTTTGGCTACAAGCCTAGCCTTGAACCTTTCCACTTTTTCGTTGGCTTTGTATTTAACTTTATACACCCATTTTCATCCTATAGGAGCCTTAACTTTAGGTAGATCAACTATATCCCAAGTCATGTTTTCTTCCGAGGCTTGAATTTCCTATTGCATAGCAGTGACCCATCTTGCATTTTTGGTTGTCTCAGAATAATGTTGAGGCTCAACATAACTGATTGTCAGTGAGACACTTCACATATAAAGGAGGAGAACCACCATAACTCAGATTATTTGACATAGGATATACACAAGAGCTTGTCACATAACCTTGCAACCATCTGGGAGGACCAGTTGTTCTTTGTGACTTTTTGATTGCCATGGGTTGGTCATCCTCTACATGTGAGGAAGATTGAGGAGTGTCAATAACTTGTGATGCAGTAATGTCAAATTGTGCCTCAGGGGTGAATCAACATCATCAAGTGCAATGTCATTAGCAGGTGTAGGTGGAGCCTCCTAAACATCATCATGTACAGGTGAAGGTAAATGCTCACCAGTTAATTTAAGAACTGGGAATAAAGGATTAGATAACATTTTTATCTACTTGAAAGGAAACACCTACTCTTTAAACACCATATCTCTACTAATTATAAAATGCTTAGACTGAAAGTCATACAATTTATAAACCTTTTTTTGTGGGTGAATATCCCATAAAGACTCTTGGCAATGCCCCAGCAGAAAACTTGTCTTGCTTCCTTACATTTCCAGCATAACATAAACACCCAAAGACCCTCAGGCGATCTAATGATGGTGCAGTGTTAAAGAACATTCATAGGAAGACTTTCCTTTTAAGGTTGTAGAAGGCAATCTATTAATTATGTGCACATTTGTGAGAACACACTCACCCCAGAATCTAAGAGGTACTGCAACTTAAAACCCCAAAGCTCTAGCTTCCAATATGCCATTTTGCTGTAGAGTACAGACACATCTAGTCTGATGAAAAATTCCCAGTGTCTCAACTAACTAATTCATATTTGAATTAATAAATTTAGATCCATTATCTACTCTCATCATTTTAACAGAATAATCAAACTGAATATCAGAGAACTCGAGTTGTATGTGGACCATGACAACGAACTGCATTAGGGAAGCTGCGAGAGAGGTGCTAGGGGTCTGGAAGGATTCCTCTAGTGGCCGCAAAGGGGACTGGTGGTGAAATGTAGAGGTCCAAAGTAAATTGGAAGCCCAGAAAGAAGTATATAAAAATCTTACAGAGAGCATAGACGAGGTGGAGAAGAGGGTCAACAATGAGTGGTATAAGAAGGCTAAGAAGGAGGCAAAGTTAGTGGTCACTGTGGCTAAGACTGCAGTGTTTGGACATTTACATGAAGACATAGAAGAGAGATAAGAAGTTGTACAAGCTGGCCAGAGTGAGATAAAGAAGGCCCACGATCTGGATCAAGTGAAGTGCATAAAAGACAAGTAGGGTAGAGTGCTAATGGATGAGGCCCAGATTAGACGGAGGTGGCAGTCATACTTTCATAAACTCTTGAATGATGGGGGATAGGGATATTATGTTGGGTGATCTGGATCATGTCAGCAGTCATCAGGATTGTGGGTACTGTTGGCTCATAAGTGGGGTGGGGGGAGGTCAAGGGGGAGATGCATAGGATGAGCACTAGTAGGGCTAACGGGCCAGACGAGATCTCAGTAGAATTCTGGAAGAGCGCGAGTAAGGAAGGCATGTAATAGCTCTCAAGGTTGTTCAACATCATTTTTAGGACGAAGAGGATGCCTGGAGAGTGGAGATGGAGTACGATGATTTCGTTGTACAAGAACAAGGGTGATATCCAAAATTGCAATAACTATAAGGTATCAAGACACTAAGCCATACGATGAAAGTTTGGGAGAGGATGGTTGAAGGGAGGGTAAGAAGGTGTGTGTCTATTTCCGAGAATCAGTTTGGTTTCATGCCAAGGCGTTCGAAACAGATACCATGAATTTGGTAAGGAGATTGGTAGATAAGTATAGGACAATGGAAGAAGGACTTGCATATGGTGTTCATTGGCTTAGAGAAAGCATATGACAAAACCCCGAGAGAGGTTTTGTGGAGGTATTTAAAGGCTAAAGGTGTGCATGTTGCCTACATTAGAGTGATTAAGGACATGTATGATGAAGCAAAGACACAGTCAGTACATAGGGAGGAGACTCGACATACTTCCCGGTTGTGATGGAGTTGCATCAGGGAAAAGCCCTTAGTCCGTTTTTGTTTTCCTTAGCAATGGATGAATTTACGCGACACATTCAAGGGGAGGGACCGTGGTATATGTTATTTGCAGATGATATAGTTCCGATTGATGAGACTCGAGGAGGTGTTGACGACAGACTGGAGGTTTGGAGGCAGACTCTTGACTCTAAAGGTTTCAAGCTGAGCATGACCAAGACCAAGACGGAGTACTTGGAGTGCACGTTTAGCGAAGTTACCCTGGAATGGGACATGAGTGTAAGGCTTGATACACAGGTCATCCCTAGGAGAGAAAGTTTCAAGTACCTTGGATCTATAATACAAGGTAACGGGGAGATTGATGAGGATGTCAAGCACCATATCAGTGCAGGATGGATGAAGTGGAGGCTCTCTTCCGGTGTCTTGTGTCATAAGAATGTGCTCTTGAGACTTAAAGGTAAGTTCTAAAAGGTAGTAGTTAGACCAACTATGATGTATGGAGTAGAGTGTTAGCCTGTCAAGAACTCTCATGTCCACAAGATGAAAGTAGCTGAGATGCGGATGTTAAGGTGGATGCATACCGGGTTAGATAAGATTAGGAATGAAATTAATCGGTATAAAGTGGGAGTGACCCTTGTGGATGATGATATGCGATAGGCGAGGTTGAGATAGTTCGAGCATGTTAAGAGTAGAATAATAGAACCTAGTTAGAAGGTGCGAAATGTTAGCCTTACTGGGTATCAGGAAGGGTAGAGGTAGGCCTAAGAAGTCCTGGGGAGAGGTGATCAGACGGGACATAGCGCAGATGGAGCAGACTGAGGACATGGCCCTAGATAAGAGGGTGTGGAGGTCGAAGACTAGGATAGAGGGATAGTAGATATTCGAACGTTTCTTTGTCTCTTACTCAATTCGCTAGCATTAGTGTTAGTATGATATCCTTTTATTCATAGATTGACATTACTACCTAGATTTAACTGCTTTCTTGACTTCAGTCTTATTTTTGTCTTGTTGTTATTCCTACTTGTTGCCATTACTTTTTTTCATCTGTTCTCCAATCGAGATTTTATTGGAAATAGCCTCTCTACCCTTTCAGGGTAGGGGTATGTATGCGTATATCTTACCCTCCCCTGACCCCACTTTCACTTTGAGAAATTATTGGGTTTATTATTGTTGTTGTTGTTGTTAATCAAACTGAGTATTGATCATGGAGAACAATCTTTACATTAACCAACAAGTTTTATCTTTATCATTCATCAAGAAAAGCCAAGTGATTCTTGAAAATCCATCCACAAATGTAAGAAAAAACCTTTTGCTATCATAAGTGGGTACTCTGAAGGGTCCCATACATCAGCATGGAAAAGATAAAATGGAGCCTTTGATCTACTATTATTGACCGGAAATGGCAACCCAGTCTGCCAAGCTAATGGACAAACAAGACAGATTACACAATCATTGTTTCTACTTTTATTCTGGAGATGCTTGATTTTGTCAATCCTCTTAAGTGTCTCCATAGGCAACTGTCCAATTCTCTGGTTCCATGCCCTCAACTTTATTGAATCTTTACTAACTAACATAAAAGTGGCATAATTGTGGTATGTACCGTTGATGTAGAAAGCTTCCTCCTCCATATGCAATATTTGAGTATATACAGTCCATTTATTTCACTACTAATCTTCAACACAGTCCGGTGTAGAGATCCTGAAACAAACATGTATCAGGAAAGAAAGCTACCAAACACTACATCTTTTTTGTTAATTTTGAAACTGATAGTAGGTTACTTAAAGTTTAGTACATGAAGTACATCATTAATGTCCCAGTCCTTGAATATACTAGTTGATCCACTATGTGTAATTGCAGCCACATCTCCATTTGGCAAATGAATTGAATTAGCCTTTAGAAATAAGGTTAAATTATGTAATGATTGTAACTTTGAAACAATATGATTAGAGGCTCCTCTATCTACAATCCAAACATCTTGATCCAAGTTAGACATTAAGGACATTATAATTACTGAATCCATTCATGTTGCATTAGCTGCTACTTCAGTCTCCTTGCCTTTAAGCAGTTGTAGAATTTGCTGATATTATTCTTGAGTAAATATGGGAGCAATAGGAGTAGAACAAGTTTTAGTCAACGAACCATCTTTAGCCACAAGGTTAACTTTCACGACCCAAAATCCCAACTGAGGTCGTGATGGAGCCCAACAGCGGGGTCATGCAAGCCGACTCTTAATTTACTAAAGGTTCCTTCTTATTAGTTTAAACACTTTAAAATATACTCCATTTTTAAAAGTTAAAACATGATTTGACAAGGATAATTAGCCAAATTTTAATCAAAACAGTCATGATGAGGAATGAGCCAAAATGTATATATACAAACCCGTACACCAAAATAACAACTACGTGTGTGCCAGGAACTAATGTCACAAGTCCTACGGGCATACTAACAGAATATACAAAACATAATATACAATCCCACTGTCTGAAATGAATAGACGGGAAATAAGCAAGAGAAAACTNCATTGACTGCACGATAGAATAAAAATAAGGAGAGGTTTTCCTAACACCCTATAGCCTCCCGAAGATAAGTATAGACGTCTCCATACCGATCCGCAAGACTCTACAAAGTTTGCCCGTGACTTGTGAGACCTACGTCAACCTAGTGCTCTGATACCATGTTGTCACGACCCAAAATCCTAACTGAGGTCGTGATGGCTCCCAACAGCGGGGTCAGGCAAGCCGACTCTTAATTTACTAAAGGTTCCTTCTTATTAGTTTAAACACTTTAAAATATACTCCATTTTTAAAAGTTAAAACATGATTTGACAAGGATAATTAGCCAAATTTTAATCAAAACAGTCATGATGAGGAATGAGCCAAAATGTATATATACAAACCCGTACACCAAAATAACAACTACGTGTGTGCCAGGAACTAATGTCACAAGTCCTACGGGCATACTAACAGAATATACAAAACATAATATACAATCCCACTGTCTGAAATGAATAGACGGGAAATAAGCAAGAGAAAACTCCAAGGTGCCGCCGAGGATTATCAGGAGAAACAGCTCACCGTGAAGTCGGGTCCAACTGAGATCAGAATCAAGATCCGGTCTAATAACTAGATGCACCAGCCTCAGAACCTGTACAATTAAGTACAAAAGTGCAGCATGAGTACATAAACAAATATGTACCCAGTGAGTATCCCACCTAACCTCGAAGAGGTAGTGACGAGAGGTAGATGTGATACTTACTAGGGTCAACATTTCTAAATAACATGATTTTGGAGGAACTAGGCAGGCATAACAGTCGTAGAAATCACAAGGAGATATATCATCAAGTATAGTTGTATTTACCTTTGCATGTCAAATTTCACTGACACATAATGTACTAAATTCCCTTATTAGCATGAACCAGTTTGTATAACAACAAATTCCCAGTGAATCATACAACACATAATAGGTCGGACACGTATGGTCGAAACGTCGCAAAAAATAAATGTGCACTGCCGAGGGTCGAACGGCTCGAATCATAGATGCATCTATTACCCCGCTCGCGAATCGAACATGCGACGTAGTTGACATAATAATATGGCTGTTCCGTTCATGAATCATACGTGTGAGGTGGTGCCGCATACATACATAAAATTATCAATGTTTAGGGAATTATCAGAGGTTATTCTTTAAGGCAAGAAACTAAGCAATATATCATGGGCCACAACTTCCTAATATTCTCATACCAAATCAAGGACAATAAGCAGTTCAAGATACGTTTAGGAATACATGTAAGGCACATATAAGCATGCTCGTGAGTCCTAGAACTACCCAACATAACATAGTAGTAGCTACGCACGGACTCTCGTAACTTCGTGCGTGCGTAGCCCCCGAAAATAAGGACTTGCAATCATTTATAATCACCTATGGGGACAATTCCCCATTACAAGGTTAGAAAGGAGACTCACCTCGTGCCGAACCTACTCCCCGGACCAAGAATGCGCCCGAAACTCCGAACTCTACACCCGAGGACTCGAAACTAGCCAAATGTTATACAAATTCATTAATTTATGCTCAAGATATGGAAATTCTCCTACTCATTTAGTAAATTTCATATTCTTGAAGAAATTCTAAAATCCAACCCCATGCCCACATGCTCGGATTCCAAAAATTCCCGAAGGAAACACTCACTCATAGCTTAAGGATCATTAATATACAATTTTTACTTGATTTCATAGCTAATTCACAGGTAAATTCTCATATTATCGAAAGCCCTAGGTTACTACCCCATTCTTGAATTTATACTAATTTAGGTAGTTAATTAAGCTAGTATTCCGTGCATGAAGCTAATATTAGAGTAGAATTTATTTACCTTCAATAACTAAGTCGTTTGCCCCTCAAAAATGGTGAAAATCGCCCCAAGGAAGAAGAAGAAGAAGAAGATAAGGGAAATGAGTTAATTCCCGTGTATAAAAACACACTGTCTGAACAGCGTTTCCGCACCTGCGGTCTCGCACCTGCGAGCAAAATCTCGCACCTGCGGAAATGGACTAGGATGCCTGGGCCCTCACCTGCGGAGTGTAGACCGCACCTGCGAGAATTGTCCTGACCACTGGGGGTCACACCTGCAAGGCTGGGACCGCAGGAGCGATCCCACACCTGCTACTGGGAAACCGCACCTACGGTCACACCAGAACAGGTGCACCAGCAGCTATTGCAGCTGGTTTTTTGGCCTCGTGTGGTGTTCGGGAGGCACCTGGGCCCACCCGAGTCCCCGTCCAAATATACCAACGAGTCCCAAATCATAATACGGACTCGCTCGAGCCTTCGGAACACCCAAAACAACACTAAAACTCAAAATCACACCTCAAAACCCCTAGAACCAAACTTGGGAACTTTAAGTTTTCTAGACTTCGCTAACAACGCGCCGAAACGACCTATACTACTCGAAATGACACCAAATTTTGCAGGCAAGTCATAAATGACATAATGGAACTATTCCTAATCTCGAAATTCCGTTCGGACCTCGATATCGCAAAAATACGTCCCAAACCATAATAGGAACTTAAGGAAC
>ML414132.1:0-50662 GCA_005239525.1 Nicotiana knightiana | reverse complement strand
TTGAACAAATAGAGATAAATCAACCAAACAAAACTATGTTAATAACACAAGAAGTTTATCCCCAACGGGTTCTACCAAAACCCTAGATTAAAGAAGTTAGCTAGACATGTTCATAAGAATCAAACTCAAAATAACTTGCATAATTGAACTACAAAGTAATGAATAAAAGATGTAAAAATCAATGTTTTGTCACTTCAATGGTTTTCTCTCTTTGAATCCTTTTAATCCTTCGAATCCTCCGTATGCCTTCCGAATCTCCCTTAAAGTTGTGTTTACGGGGTCTATTTATATGTTTAGGAAGAACCCTAAACGTGTAGGAGACTTCTATTCCAACCGGGAAACACTTAAACTCGTCAAAACTCGGAATTGACCGAACTTGGGACCTGGCGTTTGGGCCCTAACGCCTAGCTAATGCCAGGCTAAAGCTGGCGTTTGGACTCTAACGCCTGGCTAACGCTAGGCTAAGGCTGGTGTTTGGACTCTAACGCCTGGCTAATGCCAGGCAGGGTCAGGCGTTTGGGCTCTGGCGCTCGGCTATAGCCCGGTACACTCCTCTTCGCCTCTTGAGCGTATTTTCGATGTATTTGCATCCATTTAGCTCGGTTCCATCTCCAATTCACCTACACATGAAATAAACTCTATTATGCACATAAAAAGTGTAATTTATCATTAACGCACATAAAATGTAGGGCATATAACATGTAAAACTATGAATTCTAGCCTCGCATCACGCATACAAAATTTTTACAACCTCTATCTGTTCCTCTATTAAAACATAGTTACGCGTCTCAAAAAGCTAGTCGTAGAGGTCATACACCCTATCAAAGTGGGTTGGAGAATTCCTAAATTAATAGAGAACATTCAGGATATCTATATAAGGTTACATGGAAGAATAAATCTTGTTCTGGTGCTCCTCATTAGAAAATTGTGCACTTGTGCAGAAGGGGGAGGTAAAGGAAGTAATAAACCTACTTGAAAGGACAAAGGATATACAGAGCCTTCAATTACCCTTGAGTTTATTTGATGATATGATTTATACTTGCTATCCTCAATATTGTGAAGGAGATAATTCGTTGGTTAATAAAATACTTGATATTATATGTCACTGCGGTCTTAATCCATCTTACTTGACCTTAGAACAAATGATAGTTTAGGTGGCTATGAATAATTTTGAAGGTGCTTATAACACCATTGAAAAGTTAAAAAAACTTGGCTTGGGGCCCACTATACAAATCTATAATGTAGTGCTTCTAAAACATCTCCAGAGAAAACTTCCTGCTGAAACCGTATTGATGAAAATGGAAAATGATAATTTGCAGCCTAATGGTCGCACTTTCCGTTTACAGAAATGCATTGCACAAGTGCAGAGGATTTATTTGAGATGTATTAACAAGTTAAAGAATAAACATATCTTAACTGGATTTTTATTTTGGGAATTCACGAGGATTTTTGCAAACTTGGGATATCCTGTATTCGCTAAACAGGCGTTTGGGCGGATTGTTAAAAGTAGAGACAGGGATGTGGATGATCCAACACTTGAAGTATGAAATCTCATGTTTGTAGAAAATGCTAAATATGAAAATTTAAAATGCCTTTGCATTATATGAGGCAATGCAAAACATGAATCTTGAAGTCTTTCCGGAAATAATATATACTTTATCAAAATTGTACGAAGGGCCTAGTTTGTGTTTCTTGTTAGGGTTACATGGCAAATGCGAAGTCAATTATTGGATCAATTTTGCGTTCTATGTCATAGAATATTGCGTCGAAAGGGACCATCGAAGGGTAATTGTTGATCTGCTCACGATGCTGCCACGCTACTACAACATTTATATCTAAAATGGAGAATATTCTTTTTACGATGAGGTTTTCTACATCACCTTGCAAAAGATACCGACCAATGCAAAGTTTGGATTTGAGATCCTCTATGACCTTAAAGAAGATCTTGTTGTCCACCCATCTCGGCAATCTTTTGATTTCCTTTTTAGTACTAGCCTAAAGAACATGGCTATAACTATATTTATAGTTATTAAAGTGGAATACAAAAATACTAGATATCAGGCCAATATCTTTTGTAACTTGAGGATGTATTACCTCAGCGAGGAATTAGGGATCGAAAAATAGCAACCTATTTTTATGAAAAATTCTCAAAACAGTGTAGATTTGTCGAACAACTACTTGAAGATTATAGGACAAGAAAATCATGTGGAGGACACTTGAGCTTTACTTGATTTTCTAGGATAATTGTAAAGAATCATAAGTACCTGTAATATGATACACAAATTATCCCTTAGGATTTTGAAAGTTAGTATAGGTTTTGGACGAAAAGTAGTTATCACTTGAGTCACACTTTTTACATTTCACCATTTACTTTTTGCATTTCCTTAGCATATTTTAGTCTTATAAATAGCAGGCATTCGAAATATAACTCATTCAAAATATTATATTGGATATGAGCTCTCTTTTTCCCTCTTCAAAAAATAATAATTAAATGGGGTGCGCTAACTAGTGAAAAGTAAATTGACCAAGCGAACCCCGCAACTCCACGGTAACCCTAGTCTAAGGGCTCTATCTCCGACCTCCACGGAAATAGCCCTCTATGCTCTTCATTTGAGGCGATGCAAATAAAAGTTTTACCGACCTCCATGTGCTCCTCTATTAAAACATAGTTACGGGTCTCAAGGAGCTGATCGTAGAGGTCCTACACCCTGTCAAAGTGGGTCAGATAATTTCCAAGTTAACAGAAAACATTCAGGATACCCATATAACGCTGAGAGAAAGCATCAATCTTGTTCTGGTGCTCTTCATCAGAAAATTGTTCACATGTGTAGACAGGGGGAGGTAAAGGAAGCAGTAAACCTACTTAAAAGGACAAATGATATAAAGAGCCTTCAATTACCCTTGCGCTTATTTGATGACATGCTTTATACTTACCATCCTCAATTCTGTGAAGGAGATGCTTCGTTGGTTGATAAAATACTTGATATTATATGTCGTTGCGGTCTCGAGCCATCTTACTAGACCTGCGAACATATGATAGTTTTGCAGGTATCTATGAACAATTTTGAAGGTGCTTATAACACCATTGAAAAGTTCAAGAAACTTGGCTCTAGGCCCACTAAACAAATCTTTAACGTAGTGCTTAGAAAACATCTCCAAAGAAAACTTCCTGCTGAAACTGTATTGATGAAAATGGAAAATGATCATCTGCAGCCTAATGGTCGCACTTTCGCTTGCGGATATGCCATTGCACAAATGCAGAGGATTTATTTGAGATGTATGGAAAAGTTAAAAAATAAACGTGTCTTAACTGGAATTGTATTTTGGGACACGAGGAAATTTGCAAACTTGGGATTTCCTGTATTGGCTGAACAAGCGTTTGGGCGGATTGTTAATATTGGTGAAGGGTATGTGGATGATCCAACATCTGAAATATGAAATCTCATGGAATTATGGATCAATATGAAAAATTCTCAAAACAATGTAGAGTTGTCGAACCGCTAATTAAAGATTATAGGACAAGAAAATAATGTAGAGGGCACTTAAGCTTTACTTGATTTTCTAGGGTAATTGTAAAGAATCATTATTACTTTTAAGAGGATACACAAATTAGCTATTAGGATTTTGAAAGTTAGTACAGGTTTTGGCCGGAAAAGTGGTTATCATTTGAGTCACACTTTTTACATTTCAGCATTTACTTTTTGAATTTCCTTAGCTTGTTTTAGTCTTATAAATAACATGCATTCGAAATGTAACTCAATCAGAATATTATATTGGATCTGAGCTCTCTTTTTTTCTCATAAAAATAATAATAATTAAATAGGGTGGGCTAACTAGTGAAAAGTAAATTGACCAAGCCAACCCCGCCACTCCGGCAACCCTAGTCTAAGGGCTCTATCTCCGACCTCCACGGCAAGGGACCTCTATTCTCTCCATTTGAGGCGATGCATACAAATTTTTTACCGACCTCCATGTGCTCATCTATTAAAACAAAGTTACGAGTCTCAAAGAGCTGGTCATAGAGGTCCTACACCCCGTCAAAGTGGGTCGGATAATTGCCAAGTTAATAGAGAACAATCAGGATATCCATATAAGTCTGAGAGGAAGGATCAATCTTGTTCTGGTGCTCTCATCAGAAAAAGCAACAGTCTATTTTATGAGAAATTCACAAAACAGTGTAGATTTGTCGAACAACTACTTGAAGATTATATGACAAGAAAATCATTTAGAGGACACTTGGGCTTTACTTGATTTTCTAGGGTAATTGTAAAGAATCATAAGTACTTGTAAGATGATACACAACATTTACTTTTTGCATTTCCTTAGCTTGTTTTAGTCTTATAAATAGCAGGCATTCGAAATGTAACTCAATCAAAATATTATATTGGATCTGAGCCTCTTTTTCCCTCTTAAAAAAAATAAAATTAAATGGGGTGGGATAACTAGTGAAAAGTAAACCTACTTGAAAGGACAAAGGATATAAAGAACCTTCAATTACCCTTACGTTTATTTAAACCCTTGATTTTCACTAATATTTATATGTTAATATACCCTTAATCTATATATTTAACTCATGTTGTATATAAATTACTTACCTCAAAGTTCTAGGTGAAAGCCCCCTTCCAAAAGCTCCAAAAATCGCCTAAGAGATGAATTGAAATGAAATAAATGGCCTAAGTCCCGCATTAAATGAGTTGGGGAACATGCCTCTAATGTCGCATTTACGACACCAGGTTCGCAAATGCGAGTGTCGTTAACGCAAAAAAATCTTCGCAAATGCGAAGCCTGGCTCCAACTGCTAAGGTCGCAAATGCGATAGAGGGATCGCAAACGCGATCACTACTGAGTTTACAAATGAGGCTCCAATGTCGCAAATGCGAAAAGTCCCCAGGCTGAGCTCCTTCGCAATTGCGAAGATCTTCTCACAAATGTGAGGTTCGCATTTGTGAACTATTTATCGCATTTGCGAGACCTGCAACTGGTGCCAAGAAACACCAGAAATCTGGTGTGTTATCATCCCTTCCGCATGCCCGAAACTCACCCGAGCCCTCGGGGATCCAAACCAACTACTTACACAAGTCTAATAACCTCATGCAAACTCGCTCGAGCGATTCAAACACGAAAATAACTTCAAAACTACGAATCAGACGCCAAAATGAATGAATTGACTCGTGAAGTTCAAAAACTTTCATAAAGACTTCCACTCGTCCAATTCCTATGAAATCAACTCGGAATGACACCAAATTTTGCGTGCAAGTCTTAAATGACATTACAAAACTATTCCTGGTCTCGATATTCTATTTGGACCTCGATATCACCAAAACCCGTTCCAAACCAAATTTAAAGAACTTCAAGAACCAACTTTTGATATTAGGCGCTGAAATGCTCCGGGGTCATCCAAAACCTGAACCGAACATATGCCCAAGTCCGAAATCATCATACGGACCTGTTGGAACTATCAAATTTTGATTCCCAGGTTGTTTATTAAAAATATTGACCGAAGTCAAACTTAGCCTTTTGAGGCCAACTTAAGGAGCCAATTGTTCCGATTTCAACCTGAACGCTTCAAAGTCTCAAACTAACCATCCCCCCAAGTCATAAAACAGTAAAAGCATATACGAGGAGTCTTATTTAGGGTAATGTGGTTCTAGAAGGTAAAACGACCGGTTGGATCGTTGCATTATCCATCTCTTAAACAAACGTTCGTCCTTAAACCGATTTAGAATCATACCTGGAGTGTTGAACACGTGAGGATATATGCTCCGCATGTCCTCCTTGGACTCCTAAGTAGCATCCTTAACTGGTTGGCCCCTCCACTGGACCTTCACCGCGGAAACCCTCTTGGATCTCAACTGGAGATCCTGCCTATCAACAATGGAAACTGGCTCCTCCTCATAACCCAAGCTCTCATCTAGCTGAATGGTGCTGAAGTCTAACACATGTGACAAGTCAGCGTGATACTTCCGGAGCATAGACACGTGAAAAACCGGATGAACCCCTGGCGGGATGGGAGGTAACGCAAGCTCATAAGCAACCTCCCCAACCCGCCTCAACACCTCAAATGGGCCTATAAACCTTGGGCTCAACTTGCCCTTCTTCCCGAATCTCATAATTCCCTTCATCGATGAGACTTTCAAGAGAACCTTCTCGCCTACCATAAATGATACATCACGCTTCATCTGATCCGTGTAACTCTTCTATATGGATTGTCCTGTGCAAAGTCGCTCCTGAATCAACTTTACCTTTTCCAAGACATCCTTTACCAAATCGGTACCATATAACTTATCCTCGCCGGGATCAAACCTCCCGAAAGGAGAACGACATCGCCGACCATATAAAGCCTCAAGTGGAGCCATCTTAATGATGGAATGATAACTTTTGTTGTAAGCAAACTCGGCCAAAGGCAAGAACTTATCCCACTGTCCCCCAAAGTCAATCACACACGCTCTGAGCATATCCTCCAAGATCTGAACTGTTCGCATTGACTGCCTGTAGGTCTGTGGATGAAACACAGTGCTGAGCTCTACACGGGTCCCCAACTTGCTCTGTACGGATCTCTAGAAATGCAAAGTGAACTGAGGGCCTCTATCTTATATGATGGAAATATGCACACCGTGCAACCGAAATATCTCCTGAACATAAATCAGGGCCAATATCTCTGAAGTATAAGTAGTTGCAACTGGAATGAAGTGTGCTGACTTGGTCAATCTGTCAATAATGACCCAAACTGCATCGAACTTCCGCAAGGTCCGTGGCAACCCAACTACGAAGTCCATAGTGATGCGCTCCCACTTCCACTCTGGTATAGTCATCTTCTGGAGTAGGCCTCTGGTGCTCATACTTAACCTAGTGGCAATTTAGGCATCTAGCTACATACTCAACTATGTCTTTTTTCATCTGCCGCCACCAATAATGATGTCTCATGTCACGATACATCTTCGTAGCACCTGGATGAGTGGAATACCGAGAACTGTGTGCCTCCTCTAGAATCCTCTCTTTCAAGCCATCGATATTAGAAACACATAGACGACCTTGGAGTCGCAAGACACTATCCTCGCTAATATAAAACTCCTTGGCACCACCATGTAGTACCGTCGCTCTAAGAACTGCCAAGTGCGGATCATCAAACTGTCGAACCTTGATCTGCTCGAATAGTGAAGACTGGGCAACAACACATGCAAGAACTCGGCTGGGCTCTGAAATATCCAGCCCCACAAGTCTGTTAGCCAAGGACTGAATGTCCAAAGCTAGGGGTCTCTCTTCTACTGAAATGAATGCCAAGCTACCCATACTCTTTGCTTTCCTGCTCAAGGCATCTGCGACTACATTCGCCTTGTCTGGATGATAAAGAATGGTAATGTCATAATCCTTCAGTAACTTAATCCATATGTGCTGCCTCAAATAGAGATCCCTCTGCTTGAACAAATGCTGCAAACTGCGGTGATCAGTGTAAACCTCACAAGGCGCACCGTATAGATAATGCCTCCAGATCTTAAGAGCATGAACATTCGCGGCCAAATCCAAATCGTGTACAAGATAATTCTTCTCATGGGGATTCGGCAGACGTGAAGCATGTGCAATAAATCGCCCCTCCTACATCAGTACACAACCCAAGCCAATGCGTAAAGTGTCACAATAAACTGTATACATCCCCGAGCCGAAAGGCAACACTAGAACTGGTGCTGTGGACAAAGTTGTCTTGAGCTTTTCAAAATTATCAGACCAACTGAACAGAGCACCCTTCTGGGTCAATCTAGTCAAAGGTGCTGCAGTGGATGAAAAGCCCTCCACAAACCGGCGATAATAACCTGCTAACCCTAGGAAACTCCTGATCTAAGTCGCCCGAAGTGGGACGAGGCCAACTCTGAACTGCCTCGATATTCTTGGGATCTACCTTAATCCCCTCGCCTGATATAACATCCCCCAGGAATGCCATAGAATCTAACCAAAACTCACACTTGGAGAACTTAGCATACATCTTCTGTTCCCGCAAAGTTTGGAGAACTACTCTCAAAATGCTGCTCGTGCTCCCCCAAGCTACATGAGTAAATCAAGATGTCGTCAATGAAGACAATAACAAAGGAATCAATATAAGTCCTGAACACCCTGTTCATAAAATCCATAAACGTCGCTGGGGAATTGGTCATGCCGAAGGACATCACTAGGAACTCATAATGGCCATATCTAGTGCGGAAGGCAGTCTTCGGAACATCTGAGTTCCGAATCTTTAACTGATGGTACCCTGATCTCAAGACAATATTTGAAAACACCCAAGCACCCTGAAACTAGTCCAACAAATCATCAATACGCGATAATGGTTACTTGTTCTTTATGGTGAATTTATTCAACTGGCGGTAATCAATGCACATCCACATAGTCCCATCTTTCTTCTTCACAAATAATATAGGTGCACCTCAAGGTGATACACTCGTCCTGAAAAACCCCTTTGATAGAAACTCCTCAAGATGTTACTTCAACTCCTTCAATTCCTTCGGAGCCATAGTACAGTGGGATAGATATAGGCTGAGTACCTGGAGCCAAGTGATTACAGACATCAATATCACGATCTGGCGGCATGCATGGAAGGTCAGAAGGAAACACATCGGCGCCCGAACTACTGGCACTGAATCAATCATCGGAGACTCTACGGTAGTATCCCGAACATAGACTAGATAAGCCAAACAACCCTTCTCGACCATATGTCGAGCCTTCAGAAAAGAGATAACCCGACTAGATGTGCTGACAGACAAACCCTTCCACTCCAATCTAGGAAACTCTATCATCGCTAAAGTAACAGCCTTGGCATGCCAGTCAAGGATGGCGTGATATGGGGACAACCAGTCAATGAACAGGACGACCTCAAAGTCAGTCATATCCAGTAACAGAAGGTCCGCCCTAGTATTGTATCCATAGAACATAACCATACAACACCGATAAATCCGATCCCCAACAACATAATCACCTACATGAGTGGACACATAGATAGGAGTACCCAAGGACTCACGAGGAATATCCATAAAATGAGCAAACAGGGATGACACATATGAATAGGTGGATCCTGGATCAAATCATACTGAAACAACCCTACCGCAGACAGAGATAATACCTGTGATCACGGCATTTGAGGCTACTGCATCTGGTTTGGTTGGAAAAACATAAAACCTGGCTGGAGCGCCACCTGACTGGCCTCCGTCTGCCTGACCTCCACCTTTGGGACGACCTCTACACACCTGCCCTCCGCCTCTAGGCGGCCGAACGGCTGGTGCGACTGCTGGAGCTGAAATCACTGGCTGCTTATTCTACTGTACCGCTTTGCCCCGAAGCCTGGGGAAGTTCCTCTTAATATGAATAGGATCCCCGCACTTATAGCAACCTCTCAGAGGGGTGGACTATTGCCCTGAAGTCTGGCCCTGATGGCCTTAATACCTACCTGAAGAATCCTAAATCGCTAGTGGGCGGTATGAACCCTCTAGCATGGAACTGAAGTAGGTACTGGGAGAACCCTGATGACCGGAGTACCCACTAAAAGAACTCAGAATAGCGGGCAGCCGATAAGAACTCTCTCGCATAACACTGAAATAGGGGCGTGCTGGAACACCTCGAGGAGGTGGAGGTGCTGAGTATGGGTGTCTGCTGGGCTGAACCCTCCCAAAATGACCTCTGCCCCCAACTGGGGCACCTCTGAACTCTCCAGAAAAATGAGACCTCTTGTCCTGATGCATCTGCTCCCTACCACTCTAATGCTAGCCCTCAACCCTTCGAGCAATCTCCACCACTAACTGATAGGAAGTCCCCATCTCAACCTCCCGAGCCATGCTAGCCTGAATGTTAGAGTGCAACCCTGCAAAAAACCTCCGCACTCGCTCTGCCTCAGTAGGGAGTATCATAAGTGCATGGCGAGACAGCTCAGAAAATCCCACCTCATACTCGATGACATCTAGCCCTGCTCGAGCCGCTCAAACTGACCCATCATCTCTTCTTTCTAGGAGGGTGGAATATACCTATCCAAGAATATGCGTGTGAACTGGTCCCAGGTCATGAGAGGAGAATCTGCTGGTCTACCAAGAAGATAAGACTGCCACCACCTCTGTTTGTTGCTCTCTAACTGAAAAGTAGTGAAATCAACCCCGTGAGACTCCAGTATCCTCATGTTGTGCAGTATGTCCCTGTACCTATCAATGAAGTCTTGAGGATCCTGATGTCGTTCACCCCCAAAGACCGGAGGGTGAAGCCTGGTCCATCTGTCCAAAAGCTTCTGCGGCTCGCCGGCCGCAGCTGGTCTAGGCTCAGGTACAACCGCTGTAACTGGCTGTGCCCCGCCCACATGTAGGGTACTTAGGGTCTAGCATATGGAAACTGCATGCCTAGGTGCCTGAGCAGTAAAGGTATGTGCTCCCCTCCCTCCTGAGATATGGCTGGGTCTGCTGGGAATAGACCATCCTGGGACATAGAATCCATGAACCGAAGCATACGACCCATGATGTCCTGAAAGCCTGGTGCTGACGTGAAGTCTACTGGAGCTGGCTCTTCTATGGGAACCTCACCCTGCTCCTCAACAATGGAATACTCCACCAGATCCGCTAATGGTGCAGCTGGGGCAACCTTGGGGCGTCCTCGCCCCTACCTCGGGCCGGTGCTCTCCCTCGGCCTCTGCCTCAACCTCTAGCAACATGGGGAGCAGATCCTCCCGGGTCAAGAACGTCTTCTGCACACGTTCTCACCATCGTTGAGAGAATATAAGGAAGAAACTTAGCATACCATTAACTACACGACAGATGATGAATAAAAAGTAGTTTCCTAACATCCTATAGCCTCTCGAATATAAGTACGGATATCTCCGCACTGATCCGCAAGACTCTATTAGACCTTCCCATAACTTGTGAGACCTACATGAACGTAGGACTCTGATACCATGTTGTCACGACCCAATTCCATTATAGGCCGTGATGGCGCCCAACACCGTTGTTAGGCAAGCCAACACTAATTACACTAGTGGTTTCCCGTTTAAATAGATAAATAAGTGGATAACACTTTCTCATTTGTTGAAAATATTTAGAAATTTACAAATGGAACATAATTAAACGGAAGAAAATGAGGACAAATCGTGATCATGTAAACAAATCCAAAATCATGAGTCTACTAGTGCGTGTGCGAAGACCTAGTGTCACAAGTACGTGGGCATTCTAGTAGAATATACAAAAGAATACTAGTCCACTGTCTAGAAAAGAAATAGACAAAAATGAGCAAAATAAAGACTCCAGCTGTTGCAGAATGGCCCGAAAAGTAGCTCACCGTGAAGTCTCTAAATGTAAGTCAAGCGTGCGCACCAGACTGATAACCAGATGCACCTGCCTCAGATCCTGCACATTCAAGTGCAGAAGTGTAGCGTGAGTACATAAACAACATGTACCGGGTAAGTATCTAGTCTAACCTCAAAGAATGGCCGACTTCGACACTTACTAAGGGTCCGAAACATAATCATATAGAGTTCTAATTAAGAATGAAATATACAATGATAATAGAGCTCAACAAGAATTAAGTAATCAAAATCCTTCTTCCAAGTAAGAAGCCAAAATCATTTCTCTCATCTATTTCTTTCACCTTTCAAGTCCTGAAACATTATTAAATATAAAAGGAAATTCCAGTATCACTATGCACGAGTTATACCGAGGATGTACAACCCAATCCAAATATACATAATAACATATTGTGCATTGTCGAGGGTCGAACGGCCCGAACCATGTAATATATCAATAAATCCTACCGAGGCGAACGACCCGCTCCCATGAGAGTAGTGGAATTTTACCCCGCTCACGGAATATGTTTGTGAAGCGGTCGATCATAGATGTTCTTAATTAATCATAATATTTCTCAATATCTTTTGAAATAGAAAATTCAACTTGGAACCTTATGTTATTGAAATTCTTATCCGCCACTTTAAAACAACAAGTAGTAAACATAATCAACAACGATATCAACAAATCATGCGCACTGACTCTCGTCACATCGTGTGTGCATAGCCCCCACAAATAGACACACATTATGATTTAAGTTCACCTAAGGGGTTAATTCCCTCTTACAAGGTTAGAAAATAGACTTACCTCGTCTCAAAGCCCACTTCTCGATTCAAGAACATGATCAAACCTCCAAATTTGGTGCCAAATGACTCGGAACTAGGTAAGCATTATATAAATTAATCAATTTATTCTCAATAGCTCATATTCCCACTATTAAAGTGATTACCCAATCCTAAATGCAAGATTCCTAAAATTCACCCCCATGCCCACGTGCCCGAATTTCGAAAATTTTTGAAGAAAGTTGTTACCCATAACCTTAGGAACATAAACATATGATTTTTAGTAAGACCCATAACCAATTTCGTGGTCAAATCTCATGTGTATCAAAAACCTAGGTTTTCATCTAAACCCTTGATTTTCACTAATATTTACATGTTAATATACCCTTAACCTATGTATTTAACTCATGTTTTATAGAAATTACTTACCTCAAAGTGCTAGGTGAAAGCCCCCTTCCAAAAGCTCCAAAAATCTCCCAAGGGATGAAGTGAAATGAAACAAATGGCCTCTGCTGTCGCATTTACGACACCAGGTTCGTAAATGCGAGTGTCACAACTGCGACAAAATCCTTGCAAATGCGAAGCCTAGCTCCAGCTTCTAAGGTCGCAAATGCGACGAAGGGGTCGCAAATGCGATCAATGCTGAGTTCGCAAACGCGGATCAGATGTCGCAAATGCGAAAAGTCCCCAGGCTGAGCTCCTTCGCAATTGCGAAGATCTTCCCGCAAATACGAGGTTCGCATTTGCGAACTATTTCTCGCATTTGCGAGACCTGCAACTGGTGCCAAGAAACACCAGAAATCTGGTGTTTTTTTATCCCTTCCATACGTCCGAAATTCACCCGAGTCCTCGGAGCTCCATACCAACTACCCACACAAGTCTAATATCCTCATGCAAACTCGCTCGAGTGATCAAAACACGAAAATAACTTCAAAACTATGAATCGGGCGCCAAAACGTATGAATTTGACTCATGAAGTTCAAAAACATCCAAAAACCACTCGTCAAATTCCTATCAAATTAACTCGGAATGACTCCACATTTTGCGTGCATGTCTTAAATGACATTACAGAACTATTCTCGGTCTCAAAATTCCATTTGGACCTCGATATCACCAAAACCCGTTCCAAATCAAATTTAAAGAACTTCAGGAACCAACTTTTGATATTAGGCGCCGAAACGCTCCCGAATCATCCAAAACCCGAACCAAACCTACGGCCAAGTTCGAAATCATCTTACGGACCTATTGAAACCGTCAAATTTTGATTTCCAGGTTGTTTACTAAAATTTTTGACCGAAGTCAAACTTAGCCTTTTGAGGCCAACTTAAGGAACCGATTATTCCGATTTTAACCCGAACCCTTCCAAGTGTCAAACGAACCATCCTCGCAAGTCATAAAATAGTAAACACAATATATAGGGAGTCTTATTTAGGAGAAAGGGGTTCTAGAAGGAAAAATGACTGATCGGGTCGTTATAGATGATCCAATACTTGAAATATGAAATCTCATGGTTGTAGCTAATACCAACTCTAGAAATTTGACAAATGCCTTTGCATTACATGAAGCAATGCAAAATAGGAATCTTGAAGTCTTTCCATAAATAATATATCACTTTAACAAAATTGTACGAAGGGCCTAGTTTGGGTTTCTTGTTAGGCTTACTTGGCAAATGCCAAGTCAATTATTGGCTCAATGCTGTGTTCTACGTCATAGAATATTTTGCTGAAAGGGACCACCAAAGGGTAATTGTTGACTTGCTCACGATGATGTCACGCTACTACAACATTTATATGTATAGTGAAGAATATTCTTTTTACGGAGGTTTTCTACATCACCTCGCAAAAAAAACTGGCCAATGCAAAGTTTGGCTTTGAGATCCTCTCTGACCTTAAAGAACTTGATGTCCACCTTTCCCGGCAATCTTTTGATTTCCTCTTTAGCAATAGCCTAAAGAGAATGGATATAACAATATTTATACTTATTAAAGCGGAATACAAAAATGCTGGATATCATGCCAATATTTTTTGTAACTTGAGGAGGAATTAGGGATCGAAAAAGCAGCAGCCTATTTTTATGAAAAAATTTAAAACAATGTAGATTTGTCGAGCAACTACTTGAAGATTATAGGACAAAAAAATCACGTAGAGGATACTTGAGATTTACTTGATTTTCTAGGATAATTATAAAGAATCATAAGTACTTGTAAGATGATACACAAATTGACAATTAGGATTTTGAAAGTTAGTATAGGTTTTGGCCAGAAAAGTGATTATTACTTTAGTCACATTTTTTACATTTTAACATTTACTTTTTGCATTTCTTTAGCATGTTTTAGTCTTATAAATAACATGCATTTGAAATGTAACTCATTCATAATATTATGTTGGATCTGCTCTTTTAGTCTCACAATCCTATCGTTGCATTTATTTATTTGTATAAATTTAGTCAAAAATATGTGTGCTTTTTACGGTATCTAAAATGAGTGACACCCTACTTTTTCTTTTCATATTTAACTGCACAAAATAATATTATTATTTATGTTGGTAAGGGTTAATTCGAGTTAATAAGATGTTAGTCACATGTTTATAATATATTACCTTGGATCTTGTTGTAAAAAAGGTTATTTACTATATATGAGAGTTTGAGTAGTTTGATTAAAAAATTTAAAATATTCTTATTGTTAATAAGTAGGCAGTGTTTCTTAACTACTCTTGCCATCAAAGTGGAGCTAAAGGGATTTAAAATTTCGGCTCAAGTTTATAGTTAGCGGCAAAGAAAATTTCAGTTATAAAAGTTTTGGTACGTAAATTATGATACTTTTAGAATTCGAATCTCTATTATTCGGTTCATATACAAGAGTTTCTTCATTATTTTGAATACACATTGTGGTAGTAATGTGATTATTAGAGGTAATATCTTAGTTTCTTGGAAAAGACTCGATATATTTCGTGTAACTTCACATAATATAAAATATTCAAAATCCTGACTACCAATATTAGTCCCAAGAACAATATATACAAAAAAGACACATGAAAAGAAAGAGAAATATTTATCATTGAGAAAATTTATATTCTTACCAACTTTGAACTTTGTTCCACAAAAAACAATAAAAAAAGACTTGTACCTGCTTTTGACCGAAGAAAGTAAAAAATTTATCATGAACACTTTTCAAAACTTGACGTAGAAGACAAATTAAAAAAGTAAAATAATGTGGGTGTACTTGTTCTCGTATAAGTATTGAAAAGAAATCTATCCTAAAAAGGTTACTATCTTTATAAAAAATGTATTGATATCCCCTAAAATATGCTAACGTTACATTGATAATGAAGGAACCAAAATGTGATTCATATAGACTCAAAGAATCAAAATATATGGAGAAAAAAATGGGCACCATAATATATATAACGCCCTATTATACTCAGTGACGGAGGCAGGATCTCCATGAAGGGGGTTCAAATTTTTTTTTTGTAGCTAGTGGGAATTGAACCTATGACCTTATCAAGATTTTGAACCCCCTTGACCACTAAACTACACTTCTGAATTGTGTTAAGAGGGTTCAAAACTTAATATATAGAGGTAAAAAATAGATTTTACCTAAATCCGCCCCTGATCATACCGCGCTATACCTTTGATGATTTAAACGTCAATACCTCACAAGAGCAGGGGGTGATTTGTGTGGTGTCCGATTTTCGCGTGCACTAGTTATAAAAGGACCAGGTTCTTCTATGTGTTCCAACTTCTACTGTTTGCGAAACTATAAATACAGAAAATAAAGAACACAGAGATTTTTACGTGGAAAACACCTGGCTCAAAAGGTGAAAAGCCACGACCTACTTCCCAGTAGGATTTTCCCAAACTCTTTACTAAATCAGTAAGCCAAACAGAATTTACAAAAACTCTTTTGTAAACCTAGGATTACCTATAATCCCTTTGTGGCAAACTAACCTCTAGCTTTTTGCGACAAACTCCAAGTTAGCTATAACTTGAAAACACACAGTACCTATTACAGACGCTTCTAGATAAAGCTAAAATGTACAAGTTGAAATCAACTACTACAAATAACTAGACTAAAAGACAACAGTTGAAGTTGGTTCTTCTATTTGGTTCAAGTAGCTTCAGAGTCGCACACTTAAATCTCACACGAACTGCTTGCAAAATTTCCTTGCTACTTTTGCTCTCAATTCTTGCTTAACTTCTGCTTTTGTGTGTGCCTGTACAATAAGAACAATCTGTAATATATAGGATTAGTAGACGAGAGATTTACTAGAGTTCTAATGCTACTCTTCCTTGGTGGAAGAGTTCTAGTTAATCTCAACTCCTCAAATCCTTCCTTATCTTTGATTCTGTTCTTACTGAATAATGAGTCCTTCTTCTTATCATTTTGTAATCTTTTCGATTATGAGATATCTCTTTATTTTCGAGATTTCGTTTATCTCCTGCATGTGCACCTCACGTGCCTTAACTCTGCATGTGTCTATGTCTCCAGTGATGAACCTAGTTCATCTTTGAGCTCCTTTGTCAATCTTCAAAATCATTCCATTTCTTGGGCCAACAAATTCCTCCTTTTTGATGATGACAAACTCTGTGCTTAGGCCTGTAACCAACTTAATCCAACATTAACACTTTTTAGAGTATTGAGCATTTATCATAAAAGAACCAGGTCCATTAGGTTATAAATATCACATGTTCAGAGTAGCACATAATCATTTTCCCCCTTTTGGCATCATCGAAAAGTTTCAATATGTTAGAAAGTCCCAGATATTTAAGAATTAGTCATGGACAAGGGGGCACCTGCAAGTGCAATTATGGATTAAATCATCAATAGGAAACCAAGAATGCAAACTATCAAAGAAAATGAAACAAGATTAAGAGCAAAAACAACAAAATTCATTGATAGAAGCATTGTTCAACCACAATCCACAAGAAGAAATAAAAACAGTTAACACCATGAGTAAAAAACTAGAAAAATCCCTAATCTGGGTCACTGAAGGTCGAAGACAAACTGGACTACTAAGGCTGGGAAGGGGTGGAGGCTGGGTTTTTGGCTTGGAGAAGAGATAACATATCCTTAAGAATCCCCTCATTCTTCTCCTTTTATTTGGCAAGCTCAGTTTTGAGAGCATCCCTCTCAGATTCAACCTCTGCTAGACGCTTATTCAGCCGAAGTATTTCTGCATCCTTCATCCCACTTTCATGCACAAGTGCTCTGACTTTGCTGTTCACAGGGATCTTCCTGGATGAACCAGGTTCATTATCGGGAACATTGACAACATAGTCATAGGCCAGAAGAGTATTTTTGCCAAAGTAATCCTTGACTGTGGCCATTTCTGCCTTCTTCAGATGCACTTTGTAGTGAGCAAGTACAGTTGTGAGGATGAAGCCATAAGGAATGGCATGAGCCTTGGAACCATTTACCACCATGTCCAGCAGCTGAATGATGAAGTAAGGCCAGCTGATCTGCTTTCCACTGTCCAAGCACTCCATGAGAACTAAGTCCATGTAGTTGGCTATGTGCCTTCTCTCCTGCCTTGGCAGTACACACTTGTTAATGAACTCAAACACCACCTTGTGAGGGGGTTTCATCTCACTCTTGTAGACAGCCCTTGGTTCAAGCTCCTCTTCATTGTCACCGAATCTTCTGGTGATTTGCAGAGCAGTAGGAAGAGCATCTAAGTTGGGCCATTTCTGCCTGGTGTAATCATCATAGCCTTCAGATGGAATCCCAAGCACTTCTCCCAATTCTATGGCATTAAAGGAAATTTTGGTCCCCTTTACTTGGCTAGAGACTCTGCCGTCCTTGATTGCACCATTGGCCATGAACTCGACTATCTCACTTCTGGCCAGCCTCCCATCCAATCGAAGGACCATGTCCTTCCAGCCCTACACCTCCAGCTTATCTATCAGATAGACCATGTCAGATTCCTCCAAATCTTTCAGCAATCTCCCCTTCAGAATGGTGCGCTTCCCAAACTTAGTCCAATTGTCTTGCTTTCCAGCAGACTCATCTTCTTCTTCAGCACTTCAATCCTCCTCTTCATCAATTTGAACTTTCTTTGATTTTACTGTAGACCTAGTTCTCTTGGCTACAGTTGAGGGTGCAGCAGACACAGATGCAAACTTCTTTGAAGAAGTCTTGGCTTTCTTTGGTTTGGGGGTCTGAACCTCAACTTCTGCCCTTTGTTCATCTTGATGGACGAGGTCCATCTCCTCAATCTCAACAGCCTCTGCAGGCTCAACAATTTTCTCCTTTCCCTTCTCAGATCTCTTTCTCTTACTTTCCTTCAAAGATTTTTGTAACTCCTCCTCACTCTACCTAAGTGCACTTCTTGTAGTTCTTCCTCTTGGAAGAGGAGTTTCAGAACCAGCAGATGGAGTGACTTTTATCTTCTTACTTGCTCCTGCAGTTAAACTTCTTAGCCTTTGGAGTCCTTTTCTTCTTTGGTTTATAACTCTTTCCTAACTTCTTCATAAGATTTGCTAAGGTCTCCTCAATAGATGAACCAGGTTCATCTATATATTTTCATAGATTTACTAATCCCTCAGCTGCTTCTCTTGATTCACTTCCCCCTGACTTCTTGGATCCCTCTTCTATTACTACTGTTTCAGTACCACAAATAGACAATCTAGTAGTTTCTTCCCCTGTTTCCCTTGCTTCACTCCGACCTCTCTCTCTCTTTATTTCTTTCCCAAATTTATTTTACCACCTCTTCGTCTTACCTCTGGAAACTCCACATCTATCACAGACCTAACCAAAATAAACATGTTTTCTAAATTCTCCGCTATTTCAGACACATTCTCAGAAGTGATCTTAGGTACAGATGATACCTATTCAGAATCAGATGATCCTGCTGCTTCCACAGTATCTGATTTAAACGAATCACTTGAATTGTCTGATTCTGGATCCTGATTGGCTTGTAGTTTGACATTCAATTTTCTAGCAAGAGAACCTGTAGCCAATGTTTTCTGGCAAGCATTTTAACCCATATTTTTCTGGGTTCTGAACTAGGGCTAGGTTGAGGAACAGTGGGACTGGGTTGAGACATAGTAGGACTTGGTGGTGGAGGTGTTGACGAAGTCGAAGATGGAGTAACATGTAATACCCGACTGGTCGTTTTGAGCCCTAGTGCATCGTTCAGCGGTTCGAGGCCATGAGCAGCTTCATTTCAGGTGTTATGACTTGTAGGTGTGGTCGGAATTGAATTTCGGAAAGTTTAGAGTCAATTTGGAAACAAAATTCTCATTTCAAAAGCCTTAAGTTTGAAGAATCGACTAAGATCGGATTTTTGAGTAAATGACCTCAGAATCAGGATTTGAAGGTTCCAACAGGTCTGTATGATGATTTCGGACTTGGGCGTATGTTGGGATCAGGTTTTGCATGACCTGGGAGCGTTTCAACGCATATTGTAGAAGTCAGCATTTTAAAAAAAAATTCATAAGTCTAGGTTGAAGTGCATTTCAGTGATATTGTCACGACCCCAAATCCTAGCAGGTCGTGATGGCGCCTATCGTGGAACTAGGCTAGCCAACCATCACATAACTACACATTTGATCTATTATAATATTTCGAAAATCAATAATAATCAGCAAATAGTGTATAAAATAATTTCTGTAAGTCTTTACGCCGCAATAATAATCTAACAGTCTAAACAAAATCCCCCAAGATTGGACTCAACCGATCACGAGCATCTAAGAAATAAATTAACTCTGTAAATGTCATAATAATGTCTATGAATCGAATACTAAGTACTAAATGAAGAAGGGAAGTGGAGAAGCTGCGGACGCTGGACAGCTACCTTGAAATCCTAAATGCTGATGACAACGAGCTCGGACGACTACTGCTCCGAACCAGTACCTGGATCTGCACACAGTGGTGCATGGAGTAATGATGAGTACACCAACTCAGTAGTAATGAAAATAAATCACAGTCTGAAGTATATGAACACACATCACAAAAACACCAATCCACAAAATAGTAAAACATCCAGTCTCAATACAATATACATAAGTTCGAAAACCAGTTTCCATTAAATCCTTTTGAAACAAGTATATTTTCAATACATATCAGTAAAACTTTCAGTAATATCAGTTTGAAAAATGAAGCGAATCATAGTCAAAACTCAGTAAAATTTCATCATAAAACTGACCCTCGGGCCATAATCATCACTCGTAACAATTTTCCCTCAGCACCTCACCATCACTCAGTATCAGCCATGCCTCCCAATCACTCATCACTCGGCACTCGCACTCAGTAGGTACCTGCGCTCACTGGGGGTGTGTACAGACTCCGGAGGGGCTCCTACAGCCCAAGCACTATAAACAAGCCATATCATGGCATAAATCACTCTCAGGCACTCGGCCTCTCTCATATCATAACATCATTACAATATTGGCCCTCGTCCTCACTCAGTCAGACACTCTCAGCATGCCATTCAAGAAATAGTATTATTATCAAATAAGAGTGTCAATAGTTTCAGAAGAAAGGCTGAGTGTAAAATCATAGTTTCAAAGTGAGGAATATCAGTAAAATAGCCCTCAAGGGGTTAAAACAGATCGACACTAGGCCCCAAACATGGCTTACAGCCCAAGTATAACAAACATAGTAATACTAATAACCATATGCTTTAAAAGCAGTTTCGCAACTCAATAGTTGCCTAAAAAAATACATTTTCCAAATTTTCAATTCGTGCACGCCCCACACTCGTCATCCAGTGTGTGCGTCACTCCAAATCCGTGAAAGGATGTAAAGTCCGGGGTTTCATACCCTCAGGACAGGATTTAAAGACATTACTTACCTCAAACTAGCCCGAAAAGCTACTCTGCAACCCGCTTGCCTCTCGAATCAACTTCCGAGTGCTCCAAATCTATAAAGATCAGATCTTTCTCATCAAATTATGCTAAGGGTATGAATTTCAATTGAAAAATAACAATTTTAGCACAAAATCCGAAATTAGCCAAAACCCGACCCCTGGTCCCGCCTAAAATTTGTTTCTCATCATCTCACGAGTCCTTACATATAAAGAACTCTAAAATCGGAGTTCGTTTGACCTCTCAAATCATCCCCTAAAGGTATCAAAATCTCAAGCCCTAATTCCATCTTTTTCTACTGATTTTCCTAAATTAAATGATGATAATTTGATCCTTAATCACATATAATCGAGTTTTAGGGTCCAAAATCCTTACCTCAATGAAGAACAATGATTTCCTCTCTTAAAAATCACCTCAAAAGCTTTTTCCCGTTCAAAAAATGGTGGAAAAGTGGGTTATGGTCGCGGATGGGTTAATTATATACTGCCAAGGTTTTACTCATCGCGAACGCATCACATTGACCACGTTCGCATAAAGCAATCCCAGCTGGCCCCTAATTTCCTCTACACGAATGCGGCTACCAGCCTGCGAACGCACAACATAACCAACCCAGGCCACCAGGAACGCATGGGCCCTTACGCGAACGCACAGGCCAATGGGCCTGGGGTCCCTCAGACGGCTTTACTCTATGCGAACGCACTCCAGGCCCTGCGAACGGATAGGCCAACCAACCCAACTCTCCGCGTTCGCACCCCCAAGCCGCGGTCGCATTGAACAAAATTTCCCCAGCACCCCAATCCCCTATACGAACGCGAGACCACCTCCGCGAATGCATAGAGTAAATCCCTGTTGCAGAAACTACGCGAACGCATAGGGTAAATCCTTGCTGCAGAAACACCAGCAACACAGCTATTTCTAAAGGCCAAAATCCATTCCGTTAATCACTCAAAACTCGTCCGAGGCCCCCGGGACCTCAACCAAACATACCAACACATTCCATAACCTCATTCAAACTTAGTCGAGCCCCCGGAACACAAAAAACAATGCAAAAATACCAAAATCACGTCGGATTCAAGCGTAAGAACTTTGAAATTTCTAAAATCCACCAACGATGCCGAAACTATCCAAAACACATCCGATTGACCTACAATTTTGCAGACATATCCAAAATAACCTTACGAATCTGTTCCAACTTTCAGAATTCCATTCCGACCCTGATATCCTATTTTCCAATGCTGACCGGAAATCGTCAAAAACTAAAATTCGCCAATTCAAGCCTAATTCTACACCGGACATCACAAAATTATTCTGAACACACTCCTAAGTCCCAAATCACCTAACGAAGCTATCCGAGCCATAAAATCTGCATTCTGAGGTCGTTTACCAATAAATCAACTCTCAGTTGACTTCTCTCACTTTAAGGCTATTCTTAAAGACCAAGTGACTAAATTCTCACTACAACCATTCCGATTACGAGACTACTAACACTAACACATCATAAACCGTATAACCAACCTATGACAAGGCAATAACAGTAATTATAATGCAAGTTTTACGTAACTACCTACCGGGTCGTTATATTCTCCTCCTCTTAAACAAACGTTCGTCCTCGAACGGATCTAGAAACATACCTGGAGTCTTAAACAAGTTTGGATATCTGCTCTGCATCTCCCGCTCGGTCTCCCAAGTTTCCTCCTCCACTGGCTGACCTCTCCACTGTACCTTGACTGAAGTTATATTCTTGGACCTCAACTTTCTGACCTGACGATCCAAAATTGCTACTGGCTCGACCTCATATGACATATCAGCCTCGAGCTGGACTGTGCTGAAGTCTAACACATGAGACGGGTCACCAACATATTTCCTCAGCATCGACACATGAAATACCGGATGAACACTCGATATGATGGGTGGCAAGGCAAGTCTATAAGCCACCTCTCCAACCTTCTGAAGTACCTCGAAAGGACCGATAAACCGTGGAATCAGCTTTCCCCTCTTTCTGAACCTCATAACACCCTTCATGGGTGATACCTTAAGCTGTACCTTATCACCTTCTACAAAAGACACATCCCGGACCTTCCGGTCCGGATAACTCTTCTACCTAGACTGCGCCGTGTGAATTTGCTCCTGAATCAACTTCACCTTCTCTAACGCATCCTGAATCAAATCTGTGCCCAATAGCCTAGCCTCACCGGGCTCGAACCAACCAACTGTAGATCTACACCTCCTACCATATAAAGCCTCATCCGAGGCCATCTGAATATTGGACTGTCAGCTATTATTATATACAAACTCCGCTAGTGGCAGAAGCTGATCCCATGAGCCACCAAAATCAATCACACAGGCCCGCAACATGTCCTCTAAAATCTGAATAGTCCTCTCCAACTGCCCGTCGGTCTGAGGATGAAATGATGTGCTCAACTCTACCTGAGTACCCATACCTCTCTGCACGACCCTCCAAAACTGAGATGTGAACTGAGTACCTCTGTCAGAAATGATAGAAACTGGAATCCCATGCAAGGACAATCTCCCTGATGTACATACCAGCTAACTGCTCTAAAGTATAATTTGTACCAACAAGAATGAAGTGCGCAGACTTGGTCAATCTATCCACAATGACCCAAATAGCATCAAGACCCATCGAAGTCCGTGGAAGCCCAACTACGAAGTCCATAGTGATCCGCTCCCACTTCCACTTCGGAATATCTAACCTCTGAAGTAATCCTCCTGGTCTCTGGTGCTCATACTTGACCTGTTGTCAATTGAGACACCGTGCTACATACTCAACAATATCTCTCTTTATCCGCCTCCACCAATGCTGCTGTCTCAGATCCTGATACATTTTCTCGGCACCCGAATGGATGGAATACCGCGAGCTGTGTGCCTCTACTAATATGAACTCTCGAATACCATCCATATTTGGTTGGAAAATACGGCCCTGCATCCTTATAACACCTTCATCACCAATAGTCACATGCCTTGCATCATCTCGACGGACCCTATCCTGAAGTACTAACAAATGCCGATCATCATACTGCCGAGCTCTAATCTGATCATAGAGAGAAGACCGGGAAGCCATCCTAGCTAATACCCGCGGAGGGTCTGACAAATCCAATCTCACCAATTGACCCACTAAATCTTGAACATCAAGTGCTAAAGGTCGCTCTGCTGCTGAAAGGTATGCTAAACTCCCCAAACTCTCGGCTCTGTGACTCAAGGCATCGACCACTACATTGGCCTTCCCCGGATGATACAAAATAGTGAGATCATAATCCCTGAGAAGCTCTAACCATCTCCTCTAACGCAAATTTAAGTCCTTCTGCCTCAGCAGATACTGCAAGCTATGATGATCAGTGAAAATCTCACACTACACTCCATACAAATAATGCCGCCAAATCTTCAAGGCATGAACAATGGCAGCTAACTCAAGATCGTGCACTGGATAATTCTTCTCATGCACCTTCAACTGTCTAGATGCGTAGGCAATCACCCTACCGTCCTGCATCAATACCGCTCCCAAACCAATTCTAGAAGCATCACAATAGACTGTGTAAGAACCCGAACCAGTGGGCAAAACTAGTACCGGAGCTGTGGTCAATGCTGACTTGAGCTTCCGAAAACTCTCCTCACACTCATCAGACCATCTGAATGGAGCACCCTTCTGGGTCAATCTGGTCAAAGGCGAAGTAATAGGAGAGAATCCCTCCACAAAGCGACGGTATTATCCCGCCAAACCAAGGAAACTCCTAATATCTGTAGCTGAGGACGGTCTGGGCCAACTCTGCACCGCCTCTATCTTCTTCGGATCAACCTGAATACCCACACTAGATACCATGTGCCCCAAGAAAGCTACTGAACCAAGCCGAAACTTACACTTGGAGAATTTTGCATAAAGCTTCTCCTCCCTCAGCCTCTGTAACACAACTCCCAAATGATGAGCATGCTCTTCCTGGCTACGAGAATAAATCAGGATGTCATTAATGAACACAATGATGAAAGAATCAAGGTAAGGCTAAAACACGCTGTTCATCAATTGCATGAACACAAATGAGGCATTGGTCAGCCCAAATGACATAACCAAGAACTCATAATGACCATATTTGGTCCTGAAAGCAGTCTTCAGAATGTTAGAATCCCGAATCTTCAACTGATGATACCTAGATCTCAAGTCAATCATGGAGAACACTCTAGCTCCCTGAAGCTGGTCAAACAAGTCTTCAGTACGGGGCAATGGATACCGGTTCTTCACCGTAACCTTATTCAACTATCTATAATCAATACACATGCGCATGGAGCCATCTTTATTTTTCACAAACAACACCGGTGCACCCTAAGGTGACACACTAGGCCGAATAAACCCCTTATCTAGGAGTTCCTGAAGCTGCTCTTTCATTTCTTATAACTCCGCTGGTGCCACGCGGTAAGGTGGAATAGAGATAGGCTGGGTGTCTGGCACCAGGTCAATACCAAAATCAATATCCCTGTCAGGTGGCATGCCTGGAAGGTCTGCAGGAAATACGTCCAGAAAATCACGGATCACAGGAACAGAATCAACAGAAGAAGTCTCACTACTAACATCCCTCACAAAAGCAAGATAAGACTCACACCTTTTACCAACCATACGCTGAGCCTTCAAATAAAAAATCACTCTGCTAGGCACATGCTCTATAGACCCTCTCCACTGAACTCTCAGAACTCCGGGCATAGCTAGGGTCACGGTCTTATCATGACAATCAAGAATAGCATGAGATGGGGATAACCAATCCATACCCAGAATCACATCAAAATCGACCATACTGAGTAACAATAGGTCCACTCGGGTATCCAGACCCCCAATAGATATCACACACGACCGATACACACGGTCCACAACAACAGTATCGCCCACCGGAGTCGACACATGAACAAAGGTAACTAAAGACTCACGGGGCATATCCAGAAAATGGGAAAAATATTAAGAAACATAGGAATATGTAGAACCAAGGTCAAATAAATACAAAGCATGTCGACAACAGACATATTACCTGCGATCACTATATCGGAGGCCATAGCATCCGGTCTGGCTGGAAGTGCATAAATACGTGGCTGGCCTCCACCTGCTCGACCTCCCCCTCTAGGGAGACCTGTAGCTGCCTGACCACCACCTCTAGCTGCTTAGGTAGGTGGTGAAGTGACTGGGGTTGAAGTCGAGGGCTGAACCCTCTGCTGAGATGAACTACCAGGACGACGAGGACACTGCCTCCACCCATGTCCGAACTCTCCACACTGAAAACAACCACCTGGAGCTGGAGATGGAGACTGATGAGAACCCCTGCCACCATGATAACCATCAGACGAACCATGCATAGAAGAACCCTGATATGATGATGCTCTGGAGGAACTATGAGCTGGAAGGGAACTAAAAGATGAACGTCCCTGATGAGAACCGCGGGGACCCTGCCCCGAAAATGCACCACTGTAAGCTGGGCGAGCTGGCTGTGGAGGTCTAAATGGACGAACTCTGCCGTGCTGAAACTGTCCTCTAGAAGGGGCACCACTGAAGCTACCTGATCCCCGAGGCTTCTTGGCCTCCCTCTCCTCACGCTCTTGCCTACGAACTGACACAATGTCCCGAGCAATGTCAACTACCTGCTCAAATGTAGCTCCAGACACTCTCTCCCTGGTCATCAAAATCCGAAGCTGATATGTGAGACCATTTACAAATCGCCTGATCCTCTCCCTATCAGTAGGGACTAACTCAGAAGCATGTCTAGCCAACTCGAAAAACCTCATCTCATACTGAGTAACTGACAAATCTCCCTGGTGCAACTGCTCAAACTGCCTGCGCTGCTCCTCTATGTGGGACTAAGGGAAATACTTCTCCAAAAAGGTCGTGGAGATCTTCTGCCAGGTGAGTGGTGCTGAACCAACCGGCCTACACCTCTCAAATGCCTCCCACCAAGTGAAAGCAGCACCAGCAAATTGAAACATAGCAAACGAGACCCCACTGGTCTCAGAAATACTCGCAGTACGTAGTATCCTCTGGCATTTATCTAGAAAACCTTGGGCATCCTCACCCTCTGTGCCGCTGAAAGTTGGAGGCTGAAGTCTATTGAACCTCTCCAGCCTACGTTGCTCATCCTCGGGCATAGCTGGAACCACATAGTCCTGAACTAGGGCAACCGGCTGAGCTTGGACTACCCCCTGTGCTTGAATACCCTGTACAGCTTGCTCAGGTGTCCGGGCAGCTGGAGTCTGAACGCCTCCCCCGGCCTGAACTGCAGTGGCAGTAGTAGACATAGCAACTGCCTGGGCCAAACTAGTACACACCGTCAATATCTGAGCCAGGTTCTCCTTAAGACCCGGAATAACAATAGGCACTGCCGGTGCCTGAGCCTGTCCCGCTGGAGCACCCCCAGTAGGAACTTGATCCTGAATGATAGGGGTATCCTATGGTACTGTCCCGACTGCTGTGCGGACTGGTCCCCTAACTCCATCACTGCCTCGACCCCTTGTGGGTCTGGCTGGTGTCTGGTCACCCCGATCAGTAGTCGTGTCCGCACCATCTGTGAGAGAATAAAACAACATTAGTTTAGATTTTAAGAACCAATAGAATGGCACGAAAAAGTTCAAGAAAATGAGATTTTTTTCCTAAGAGTTCTATAGCCGATCCGCAACGACTCTACTAAACCTGCTCATGATCGTTGAGTCCTATGTAACCTAGAGCTCTGATACCAACTTGTCACGACCCCAAATCCTAACAGGTCGTGATGGCACATATCGTGTAACTAGGCTAGCCAACCATCACATAACTACACATTTGATCTATTATAATATTTCAAAAATCAATAATAATCAGTAAATAGAGTATAAAATAATTTCTTTAAGTCTTTATGCCTTAATAATAATCTAACAGTCTAAACAAAATCCCCCAAGATTGGAGTCAACCGATCACGAGCATCTAAGAAATAAACTAACTCTGTAAATGTCATAATAATGTCTATGAATCGAATACTAAGTACTAAATGAAGAAGGGAAGTGGAGAAGCTGCGGATGCTGGACAGCTACCTCGAAATCCCAAACGCTGATGACAACGAGCTCGGACGACTACTGCTCTGAACCAGTACCTGGATCTGCACACAGGGGTGCATGGAGTAATGATGAGTACCCAAATCAGTAGTAATGAAAATAAATCACAGTCTGAAGTATATGAACACACATCACAAAAACACCAATCCCCAAAACAGTAAAACATCCAGTCTCAATACAGTATACATAAGTTCGAAACCAATTTCCATTAAATCCTTTTGAAACAAGTATATTTTCAATATATCTTAATAAAACTCTCAGTAATATCAGTTTGAAAAATGAAGTGAATCATAGTCAAAACTGAGTAAAATATCATCATAAAACTGCCCCTCGGGCCATAATCATCACTCGTAACAATTTTCCCTCAGCACCTTAACATCACTCAGTATCAGCCCCACGAGAAACCTCACTGTCACTCATGCCTCCCATTCACTCATCACTCGGCAGTCGCACTCAGTAGGTACCTGGCTCACTGGGGGTGTGTACAGACTCCGGAGGGGCTCCTACAACCCAAGCACTATAAACAAGCCACATCATGGCATCAATCACTCTCAGGCACTCGGCCTCTCTCATATCATAACATCCTCACAATATTGGCCCTCGGCCTCACTCAGTCAGACACTCTCAGCATGCCATTCGGGCCATAAATAAAATGAGGTTCTCGACCCAAAATAGAATCTCATTTCAAGAAATAGTATTATTATCAAATAAGAGTGTCAACAATTTCAGAAGAAAGGCTGAGGGTAAAATCATAGTTTCAAAGTGAGGAATATCAGTAAAATAGCCCTCAAGGGGTTAAAACAGATCGACACTTGGTCCCAAACATGGCTTACAACCCAAGTATAACAAAACATAGGAATACTAATAACCATATGCTTTAAAAGCGGTTTCGCAACTCAATAGTTTCCTAAAAAGATATATTTTCTAAATTTCCAATTCGTGCACGCCCCACACTCATCATCCAGTGTGTGCGTCACCCCAAATCCGTGAAAGGATGTAAAGTCCGGGGTTTCATACCCTCAGGACGGGGTTTAAAGACATTACTTACCTCAAACTAGCCCAAAAGCTGCTCTGCAACCCGCTTGCCTCTCGAATCAACTTCCGAGTGCTCCAAATATATAAAGATCAGATCTTTCTCATCAAATTATGCTAAGGGAATGAATTCCAATTGAAAGATACCAATTTTAGCACAAAATCCGAAATTAGCCAAAACCCGACCCCCAGGCCCGCATCTCAGAACACGACAAATTTTGTACCAAAATTTTCTTCATCATCTCATGAGTCCGTACATATAAATAACTCTAAAATTGGAGTTCGTTTGACCCCTCAAATCATCCCCTAAAGGTCTCAAAATCTCAAGCCCTAATTCCATCTTTTTCTACTGATTTTCCTAAATTAAACGATAATAATTTGATCCTTAATCACATATAATCGAGTTTTAGGGTTCAAAATCCTTACCTCAATGAAGAACAATGATTTTCTCTCTTAAAAATCGCCTCAAAAGCTTCTTCCCGTTCAAAAATGGTGGAAAAGTGGGTTATGGTCGCGAATGGGTTAATTATATACTGCCCAGGTTTTACTCATCGCGAACGCATCATATTGACTGCGTTCGCATAGAGCAATCCCAGCTGGCCCCTAATTTCCTCTACGCGAACGTGGTTACCAGCATGCGAACGCACAACATAACCAACCCAGGCCACCTCGAACGCATGGGCCCTTACGCGAACGCACAGACCAATGGGCCTGGGGTCCCTCAGACGGCTTTACTTTACGCGAACGCACTCCAGGCCCTGCGAACGTATAGGCCAACCATCCCAACTCTCCGCATTCACACCCCCAAGCCGCGATCGCATTGAAAAAATTTTCCCCAGCACCCCAATCCCCTATGCGAACGCGAGACCACCTCCGTGAACGCATAGGGTAAATCCCTACTGCAGAAACACCAGCAACACAGCTATTTCTAAAGGCCAAAATCCATTCAGTTAATCACTCAAAATTCCTCCGAGGCCCCCGGGACCTCAACCAAACATACCAAGACATCCCATAACCTCATTCAAACTTAGTCGGTCACTCGGAACACTAAAAAAAAATGCAAAATACCAAAATCACGTCGGATTCAAGCCTAAGAACTTTGAAATTTCTAAAATCCACCAACGATGCCGAAACTATCCAAAACACATCCGATTAATCTGAAATTTTGCAGACATATCCAAAATGACCTTACAAATCTGTTCCAACTTCCGGAATTTCATTCCGACCCCGATAGCCTATTTTCCACTGCCGACCAGAAATCGCCAAAAATTAACTTTCGCCAATTCAAGCCTAATTCTACACCGGACATCACAAAATTATTCCTAACACACTCCTAAGTCCCAAATCATCTATAGAAGCTATCCAAGCCATAAAGTCCGCATTTCGAGGTTGTTTACCAATAAGTCAACTCTCAATTGACTTCTCCCACTTTAAGGCTATTCTTAAAGACCAAGTGACTAAATTCTCACTACAACCATTCTGATTCCGAGCCTACCAACACTAAAAAATCATAAACAGTATAACCAACCTATGATAAGGAAATAAAAATAATTATTATGCAAGTTCTACGTAAACACCGACCGGGTCGTTACAGATATTGATGTCTGTTTGGGATTCCGAGTCTGGGAATAGTTCCGTATGGTGATTCTGGAGTTGGGAGCGTGATCGAAAGTGAATTAGGAGATCCGTAAGTTATTTTGAAGTCATTTGGCTAAAGATAGAAATTTGAAGGTTTTTGAGAAATCCGACCGGAAGTGGAAATTTTGATATCAGGGTCGAAATGCAATTCCAAAAGTTGGAGCAGGTCCGTAATGTTGAATGTGACTTGTGTGCAAAATTTGAGGTCAATCGGACGTGATTTGATAGGTTTCAGCATCGAATATAGAAGTTTGAAGTTCTAAGTTCATTAAGCTTGAATCGGGTTGCAATTCGTGATTTCGATGTTGTTTGATGTGATTTCAAGGCTCGAATAAGTTCGAATGAGGTATTGGGACTGGTTGGTAGTTTTGGTTGAGGTTCCGGGGGCCTGGGGCGTGTTTCAGATGCTCAACGGGTCGATTTTTGCCTTGCGAGGATTGCTGGTTTTCTGGTGCGAGTGCAGCAGGTTTTTACTCTATGCGATCTCATGAGTGGGTATGCAATCACATAGAAGGATTGGAGGCTGCTGGGATTTGGCCTATGCGATTGCATGGCAGTGTATGCGATCGCATAGAGGAAGATTTGGAGGCCTTGGAAATTTGCTTATGTGATCGCGGGGTGTTGTTTACGATCGTATATAGGTAATTTGTGAAGGCTGCTGGGTTGGCCTATGCGATCGCTGGGTCTTGTATGCGATCGCACAGAGGAAATTTTGGGGGCTCTTGAGATTGGCTTATGCGATCGCGTGAAGGGGAGTGCAATCGCATAAAAGGGGTCGTCTGGGCAGTAAGTGTTTTAAGACGCGATTTGGGCCATTTCTTCTCATTTTTCTCTTGGTTCGTCAATTTTTGGAGAGCTTCAAGTGGGGATTTTTGACATCTATGTCAAGGTAAGTTGTTTCTACTCATTTCAAATTAAATCCATGAATTAGATATCCGGGTACGTGGGCCCGAGGGTAATTTTGTCAACTTTCCGAGCGGAGTTAGGAATTCATATAAATTGAAATTGTTATAAGTATTAGAGTATATTTTCATTGGTTTGCCCGTTATTTGAATAGTTTTGGGGCGTTGTACATCAATTTGAGTCGTCAAAAGGGCTTGGAGGCCGGTTATGAATCTTCAGAGCGAGGTAAGTCTCCTTTCTAACCTTGTGAGGGGGAATTGTCCCCATAGGTGAACTAATTAAATACGTGATACTATTTGTGGGTGCTACGTATGCACGAAGTGACGAGAGTCCGTGCGTAGCTACTAATATGTTTATGTCCGGGTAGTCTAGGACCCAAAAATATGTTCTATTTGCCGTACTTGTAATCTTACTGATGAAATTAAAATGTTTTAACCTTATCGAACTTGAAAAATGAATTTCTGGAAAAAATTTAAATACTATTTTCATGACTATTAAAAGAGAAATTGTCCTTTACTTGAGTACTTTATTTTCCCGATGTAGTCGGGGTGGATTGTTGGAATGTGCATGACTGTGTGTGACCACTTCGCAATTTATATTCTGCGAGTGGGGTGATTTCTTCCACTACTCTCATGGGAGCGGGCCGTATGCAATGGCGGGTTAATAGATTCATCTATGGTTCGAGCCGTTCGACCATTCGGCAGTGCACAATTTACATTTATGTTGGTTTGGGCCGGTCGACCCTCGACATTGCTTGCGCATGATATTACTGCGTATTTGCTGTGATTTTTACCTGATTACTGGCCTGGAAATTTTATATTGTCAACTGAAATGATGAAGATTTTAAGATGTTAAACGTGAAAGAAGTTGCTATTTCTTGTCGCTACTTGTTAGCTTGCCTATGATATCCATACTTAGTGTCACCCTTGATTATATTAAATTGACTTCTAGCAAGTGTCAAATTCGACCTCTCGTCACTACCTCTTCGAGGTTAGGCATGATACTTACTGAGTACACGTTGTTTTCGTACTCATGCTACACTTTCTGTGCATTTTTATTGCACATGCACAGTCAAAGCTAGTGGCCCTGTTTGACGCAATGATGTGGCTGACTTGGAGACTTAGATGAGCTGCACCATCTGGAGACGAACCGCAGCCGGCAGAGTCTTCCTCAGATGTATTGTATTTATTTTAAATTTCTTGTCCAGTTTGTATTCCGTACAAGTATTGTAGTACAATGTATAATTCCTAGAAAAGTTGCTCATGCACTTGTGACACCGGGTTCTGGAAAATCATGGGATTTATTCACTATTCAAATTTGTTAAGATATTATTTGTTTACTCAGTGGAAGTTCGCTAATTATTATTTAAGAAAATGAAAAAGGAATGACTTCGAGAATTTTTAAATAAAGATTTAATTTATTTATTAAGAGTTGGCTTTCCTGACAGTGGGGTCCAGCGCCATCACGACCTTAATGGATTTTGGGTCGTGACATAACAGGTGGTGGAGTACCAGGGTTGTTCGAAGTATTAGTCATTTTTGATTGAAGATGGAAGAAGAAGATTTTGAGTTGAAGAAGAAAAGAGAATTAGGATCAAGGTTTTGGAGCAGAGAGATGAAAGGGTTTCTACGATTATTGCCTAGTGAATGATGACTTGGAGAAGTGATTATGATAGGGTTCTAAAGGGGATGGGTAATTAATATATAACGAGAGTATATTAGGTCAAAAAGAAGTTTAATCACTTCTATAAGTGTCAGTTAGAGATGACGGTTACGACTACCCTATTTTCTAGGCTGTTAATTTGATGGGATTCTAAGAGGTGACGGAACTCGTTCAAAATTAGGATAAAGACTAGATTTTGAAAAGATATTGTTTTAGGTAGAGTTCTTCTCATGATTAACTATTAATATTTCAAAATGTGTATGGTGGAGAACACATACCTCACCTTTCAGATGAACCAGGTTCATCATGTAAGAAACCTCTTGATCAAGCCTCAACTTTCAACAATAGGAAAAACATCATTAGTAACCAATGAGTCATTTCAAAACATGGCAAGAGAGTATGCTATTTACAACATGAGACTGAGCAACGATTCATCTGATTATTTACACAAAGTTTAGAATTTCTAGCCAATTTTTTTTTTATTTTTCCCTTTTAATTTTTTTTATGTACATTATGAACTGGTTCAATTAGGTGATCTTAGTCATCCCTAAATCTAACCTGTTCCTTTCAAAATGCTCTCTACTTAGTGCTTTTGTAAAGATGTCAGTAATCTGTTTATCAGTAGCACAAAATTCAATAGAGAACAATCATTTCTCATAATTATCGCTTAAAAATGATGTCTAACATCTATGTGCTTTGTCCTTTTATGATGAACGGGGTCCTTTGTCATACTTATAGCATTGGTGTTATTCACAAAAGATAGAGATGCATCCAACATCGATTCCAAAATCTATCAATTGTTGTTTAATCCACAGTAGTTGAGCACAACATGAGGCTACAGCCACATACTCAGCCTCAACAGTAGATAAAAACACATAATTTGCTTTTTAGTGGCCCAAGACACGAGACATGAGCCCATAAAATGTGCCATACCTGAGGTGCTCTTTCTATCCACTAGAAAACCTGCATAGTCAGCATCAGCATATCCCACAAGATTGAAGTTACTACCCTCTAGATACCAAAGGCAGAGATCAGTGGTGCCTTTTAGGTATCTCAAGATTCTCTTCACAATAGTTAAGTGGGATTCCTTTGGATTAGCCTGAAATCTTGCACAAAGTCCTACGCTGAAAATTATGTCAGGTTTGCTGGCAGTATGATACAACAATGAACCAATCATTCCCCTATACAACTTTTGATCAATAGATGAACCAGGTTCATCTACATCTAGTTTTGTGGCTGTTGCAATAGGAGTGTCAATATCTTTGTAAGCCTAAAAAGAAATTAATCTCTCCCATCATGCTCATTTCAAATTCACTCCCCATTACTTTAGCAAATTCTTTACTTAGCTTTTCAGTAGTTGCTCCAAAGATTATGTCATCTACATATATCTGAAATACCAAGAGATCTTTACCTTTTTACTTTAAGAATAAAGTACTATCAATATTACCTCTCTCGTAGTCATGCTCAAGCAAGAATTTTGATAACCTTTCATACCATGCTCTGGGAGCTTGCTTGAGTCCATACAGTGCTTTGTGAAGTTTGTACACATGATCCGGATTCTCCTTGTTCTCAAACCCTGGAGGTTGCTTGACGAACACTTCTTCCTTTAGATAGCCATTTAGGAAGGCACTTTTGACATACATCTGGTCAAGGGTGAATTCTATGTAAGCATCAAAGGCTATGAGGAGTCTTATTTCTTCCAGTGCCAGGAGCAAAGGTTTCATCATAGTCTATGCCTTCCTCCTGACTGTATCATTGAACCACCAATCTTGCCTTGTTTCTTGTAACTGTTCCATCTCATCAAGTTTGTTTCTGAAGACCCATTTTGTGCCAATTACTGATCTATCCAAGGGTCTTGGTACTAGATTCCAAACTTGACTTCTTTAAAATTGGTTGAGTTCATCTTGCATTGTATTCACCCAGTCTGCATCCTGCAAATCCTCAGCAACATTTTTAGGTTCAATAAGAGATACGAAAGCATCAAAGGCACACAAATTCTTCAAAGAGGATCTGGTTTTGATTCTAGAGGTTGGATTAGTGATAATGTTCTCAAAATGGTGATAACTTTGATATCTGTATGGTTTCATACCCAACTAGTTACTCCTTGAAGTTACTTCAGTGCCTTGTTGATGTGGAACAGGATCAGGTACATGTTCCAATGAGGTTTGGAAATTAATTTGTTCAGTTCCCCTTGTTATGTTGCCAGGGAGGGATGAACTTGTTCCATCACCTGTTCCTTCCTCCAGTGTTGCTCCAGTTTGGACTGAGTTTCTGACCAACTCAATTTCTTCATCCTCTTGTTCATTTCTCTCAGAAAGAATTGTTAGTTTCATCAAAAACTACATGCACACTTTCTTCAACACACATAGTTCTTTTGTTATAGACTTTATAAGCCTTATTATGTGAAGAATATCCCAAGAATACTCCCTCATCACTTCTGGGATCAAACTTACCTAGGGAGTCTTTACCATTGTGATGCACATAACACTTGCAACCAAAAGCCCTAAGGTGGGATATATTGGGCTTTCTCCCTTTAAGTAACTCATAGGGAGTCTTCTCTACAAGTGGTATAGTCATGCACCTATTTATGATATAACATGCAGTATTAATAGCTTTTGCCCAGAAGCTATGAGGTAGTTTACTAGAAAGAAGCATAGTCCTAGACATATCTTCAAGTGTCCTATTCTTTCTTTCAACCACTCCATTTTGTTGTGGAGTTCTAGGGGCAAAAAAGTTGTGATCTATGCCATGCTCATTACAAAATTCAGCAAATTTAGCATTTTCAGATTCAGTGCCATGATCAGACCTAATTGATGCAAGTTGATTTCCTAATTACTTTTGAATTTTTATAACAAAGGAAGTAAACATGTCGAATGCCTCATCTTTAGATGTTAGAAACAATGTCCAGGTAAATCTAGAATAGTCATTAACAAGCACCATCACATATCTCTTACCACCTCTGCTTAAGGTTCTCATAGGACTACAAAGATCCATATGGACCAGTTCCATCGATCTGGTGGTACTTACCACTTTCTTGCTTTTGAAAGAGGATCTTACCTGCTTCCTCCTTGCACAAGCCTCACATAATTTGTCTTCCTTGAACTTAATGTTAGGTAGACCTATCACTAAGTCCTTGGAGAATAGTTTGTTGAGTTGACTCAGACTTGCATGTTCAAGTCTCTTATGCCAAAGCAGGGGATCACTGTCCCACACACTTAAACATGTTAATTCATTTTCTGAAAGTGTGGACAGATCTATAATGTATATATTGTTCCCTCTTTTTCCCTACAAAACAATCTTGTCAGTGATACGATTTATTACAAAATATTTTGTAGAGGTGAATGCTACCAAGTTACCTCTGACACACAGTTGTGATACACTGATTAGGCTATATTTCAAGCCATCTATTAGATAGACATTCTCAATGGAACGAGTGTCATCCTTACCTACCTTACCAACCCCAATGATTTCACCTTTCTTTCCATTTCCAAAGGAGACATTTCCTCCTTTAAGGTCCTCAAGTGAAAGGAACTGGTCCTTGTTAGCAGTTATGTGTTTTGAGCAGCCACTATCCATGTACCATATTTGGCTACTTCCTTTCACTTGAACCTACAAAAGAAAATCAGGGGTTAGTCTTAGGAACCCAAACTAGTTTGGGTCCCTTTCTATAAGTAAAAGGATGAATTATATTTTTTAGCCCAATTTGGTAACCAATTCTTCCGTTGAACAAAACTTTTATTCTTTTGACTGGCCTGCTCTTTTGCAATGCATTCACTTTTGTAGTGACCAGTCTTACCACAGTGGGTACAAATTTTGTTCTCAGGAAGGGTGAGGTACTTGCTTTTAGGATCCCATTTAGGCAGCTGGCTCCTAAAGCTAAGTCCTCTCCTATTGCTACTATGATGTTTATGTATCCATGTCAAAGCATCAAAGGATCTGTTCCATTTACACGTTCTGTCTAGTTCATGCTTGACCTATATTTTCTTCTAAGATGAGTTGAGACTTGTCAACTATCTTTTTACTGGTTCCTAGTTTCAGTTTTAGATTTTCATATTTTAACTCTAGTACATTTGTTTCAAGTGGATGAACCTGGTTCTTCAGAGCAGTAATTTCACTCACAGACTCACTTACTCTGAGTTCCAGGTTTTTACACTTTGCTTTTAACATTACACATTCCTTAGACAACAATTCCTTTTCTTTATTAATTACTTCAGAATCATCAATAAAGTCAAGTAATAATTAAGAGAGTTTCTCTTTGGATAAGAACTTAATCTTGTCTTTGAGATGTAATATACTTACCTCAGATTCCTCATGAGATTCCTCATCTGACTCACCAATTGCTATAAGTGCTTGTTCATTTCCATCTTCATCATCTGATTCTTCATCTGAACTTTCTCCCCAAGCAGCAACCATAGTCTTTGTTGATATTTTGTTCTTCTTGGGATGAACTTGTTCCTTCCTCCGGTTCCTTCGTTCAGACCTTTCCCTTTTCCATTCAACTTCCCACTGAGGCAGTTTTTGATGTGATGATCATTTTTCCCACATTTTTTGCAACCCTCATTAGTGGATTTTTCGGTTCCCTTGCCTTGTTGTAATTTCCACCTCTTGAGGTGCCTTTTCTTCTCATAAGATAATTTATGAAGTCCTTGGTGATCATAGCCATTTCATCTTCCTCTAGTTCTTCTCCTCAATGATTCTTAGTGCCAAAATTCTTTCCTTCTTGGGAGCATCCATCTTCATTGTCAGCCTTCTAAGTTCATAGGCAGTGAGATTGCCAATTAACTCATCCAGTTTGAGAGTTGCAATGTTCTTGGATTCCTGAATTGCAGTGATCTTACTCTCCCAACAGATTGTCAGAACCCTTATCAAAATCTTCTCAACCTTGTCTTCATCAAGAAGAGTCCTTCTAAGAGATTTCAGTTCATTAGTCAATGTAGTGAACCTAGTGTACATCTCTTGAATGGTCTCTCCTTCCTTCATAAAGAAATTCTCATATTGAGAATATAGTAGAGTACCTCTGGATCTATTCACTTGAGCAGTTCCTTCATGAGCCACTTGCAAAGTGTCCCAAATTTCCTTGGCAGTGGTACAACTTTGAATTCTGCTGTACTCATCTGGACTAAGTCCACACACAAGCCACTTCTTGGCCTTGGCATTTTTCTCCCACTTTCTAAAATCCTCAGCAGTGCAGTCAACTCTTGTCTTTGGCACATCTATTCCTTCAGCATTTGTCTTCATAGTGGCCAAAGGACCATCGGTAATAATATCCCATAGTTCGTAGTCTTCTCCAATTATATGGTCTCTCATCCTGTTTTTCCACCAGGAGTAGTACTGGCCCTTGAAGAGTGGAGGCCTAGCAGTTGATTGTCCTTCCCAGTTCCCAGGTGGTGCACTCATCTTGATCTTTTCCTAAGGTGTTAGCCTCTTCAAGGATAACCCGCTCTGATACCAATTGATGATCTAAACGTCAATACCACACAAGAGAGGGGAGGGGTTGATTTGTGTGGTGTCCGATTTTTGCGTGCACTAGTTATAGAAGGACCATGTTCTTCTATGTGTTCCAACCTCTATTGTTTGCGGAATTATAAATGCAGAAAATAAAGAACACAGAGATTTTTACGTGGAAAACACCTGGCTCAAAAGGTGAAAAACCACGACCTACTTCCAGTAGGATTTTCCCAAACTCTTTACAAAATCAGTGAGCCAAAAAACATTTACAAAAACTCTTTCGTAAACCTAGGATTACCTATAATCCCTTTGTGGAAAACTAGCCTCTAGCTAATTGCGACAAACTCCAAGTTAGCTATAACTTGAAAACACATAATACCTATTACAGACGCTTCTAGATAAAGCTGAAAGGTACAAGTTGAAATTACCTACTACAAATAACTAGACTAAAAGACAACAGTTGAAACTGGTTCTTCTATCTGGTTCAAGTAGCTTCAGAGTCGCACACTTAAATCTCACATGAACTGCTTGCAAAATTTCCTTGCTAATTTTGCTCTCAATTCTTGCTTAACTTCTACTTTTGTGTGTGCCTGTACAATAAGAACAATCTGCAATATATATGATTAGTATACGAGAGTTTTACTATAGTTCTAATGCTACTCTTCCTTGGTGGAAGAGTTATAGTTAATCTCAACCCCTCGAATCCTTCCTTATCTTTGATTCCGTTCTTACTGAATAAGGACTCCTTCTCCGTATCATTTTGCAATCTTTTCGATCAAGAGATATCTCTTTATTTCCCCGATTTCATTTATCTCCTGCATGTGCACCTCACGTGCCTTAACTCTGCATGTGTCTATGTCTCCAGTGATGGACCTGGTTCATCTTTGAGTTCCTTTGTCAATCTTCAATACCATTCAATTTCTTGGGCCAACAACCTTAACGACCATTTGTCCGTTAAGGTATAGCGCGGTATGATAGGGAGTTATATTTGAACTCAAATGGGTGGGAAGATATAGAGTCCTAATGTAAGGCGCTATAGTATAACGCCTTTATGTAAGACGTTATACCTACATAAATAAATGGACCTTCTCCTTCCCCACCAAAACAGAACTCCCCCCTCCCTTGTTAGAAAACAGTAACAGCAGTCCCTCCTCCCCCCCCCCCCCCCCAATTTTAACCAAAAAAACTCGAGTGGAGCCCACCGGTCCCATAAAGACTATAGATTTTAGGTCCAACATCGTATTAAAGCGTTATCTCGTAGTGGGTTGCTTGTTTCAACTCCAAATCACCAAATCTTCAACTTTCCAAAAACTTTAAATCGAGGTACTTCGACTTATTTTTTGTTAAAACTCATGTATAAAAAATGCCTATTAGTTTTTTTTACTGTGTTCTATATTCTTTCGTGATTGTTTGCGATTTAATTAATTTTTTATTTTTTATCCGGATGATATTATTAGTGTGATAAAAGAACTAGTAAAATAGAGAAATTACTATTAGTTGTTAAAAAAATTTAGTTAATTTTTAATTTGGTATATGTTTTGTCGTGATTTTTTAGTGATTAAATTAATTTATTATTTTTATCCGATTTAGATTAGTTATTTTCTAAAAGATTTGTAAAATAGATCTCTGCAGTGGTATCTTGTACCCGTAATTTTAATGTAGAGTTTGTATTTGTAATGTGGTGCCCTTTTAGCGTAGTAAAATGTAGTGCTCTTTAGCATAGTATCTTTGTAGCTATTGAAATTAATTATTTAATTATTTGTTAAACCCAAAAATATCTGAAAAAAGTTGATAGTTCTAACACAAACTCTCTCTAATTCTAGTCAACAAATGTAAGATAGAACTATTAAATATAAACATATAAAATGACAAACAAACATATTAATAAATAATATAGTAAATATATCAAATAAATTTTAAATAGTAAACTATAAAATATAAAATTATAATATAGAATAAATTGTAATCTAACATATTAAATAGTAAATAGTAAACTAACATATTAAATAGTAAATAGTAAATAGTAAACTAATATATTAAATAGTAAATAGTAAATTATAATATAGAATAAAAAGTAAACAAAGATATAAAATAATAAACAAACATAGTAATAAACAATATAGTAAATATATCAAATAAATTTTAAATAGTAAACTATAAAATATAAAGTTATAATATAGAATAAATTGTAATCTAACATATTAAATAGTAAATAGTAAACTAACATATTAAGTAGTAAGTAATAAACTAACATATTAAACTAACATATTAAATAGTAATAGTAAACTAATATATTAAATAGTAAATAGTAAATAGTCAATTATAATATAGAATAAAAAGTAAACAAAGATATAAAATAATAAACAAATATATAAAATATTAAACTAACATATAAAATAATAAAGTATAATTTAAAATATATAAAATTATAATATAGAAAATGTATCAACCGAATTAACAATATAGTAAAAATATCGAATAAATTTTGATATTAAAGATATTGCAGTATATATAAAGATGTTAAGCAATGATAAAGAATAATACTTTAATTAATATTGTTCAATTTATAGTAGTCATCATGGAGGTTCTGCCTGTGCATCCCGAACCTGCATCGCTAGAGCTACTGTTGCTACAAGCCAAGCATAGTTCTTTCGTACATATGGGAGGGGCAGTTATTGGCCCAGGAGTTTCGCGCTAGACGAGTAGACGATATGTGGGACTTTCTTAGGGCCCACCATATCCATCCTTATGTAGTTAGATGCCTTCAAGATACTGGTTTCTATAGGATCATAGATATCGTCCGGTTGCAGTTGGACTGGTCGTTAATCACGACTTTGATAGAGCGGTGGCAACCGGAGACGCACACTTTTCATTTACCCATTGGCGAGGCTACTATCATGCTTCAGGACGTCGAGGTTCCACATGGGCTGCCGATTGATGGACATCCTATAGCATACTCGCATGCTCAAAGAGATTAGACGGGATTGCAGTACCTGGAGATGTTGCAGTGGCTCACCTGTTTCCAGCCAGTGGAGGAGGATCCATTGAGTGGGGCTATTTGTCTGCGATTGATGCCCATTCGGCTACATCTGGAGGCGATGGATGTAGACATTACAGATGATACACCGGACCTCCATATTAACGGGTACACGAGATTGTTGCTGCTGCTTATGTTTGGAGGGGTATTGTCCCCGAACACTTCAGGAAACCTAGTCATCTTGAGATTTCTTCATCATCTTGAGCGGCTAGATGATTTATCTGGTTAAAACTGGGGTGCAGTTGTTCTAGGTTACTTGGATAAGCAGATGTACCGGGTGAGCATGGGAACCCAGCAAAACGTTGCCGGATTTTTTCCGCTGCTGCAGGTGAAAATATAGTCAATTATTTTCATGATTATAATTACGTTCACAATGTATATTAGGTTTGGGCCTGGAAGAGGTTCTTGCAGTTCCATCCACCTCTACCACCCATTACTCAGGATGCACCATCTCCACCATTTCTCCCTTTAGCTAGGAGGTGGGTTCATAGGCAAGGTTACAGACGCGAGGTCGAGGCTCGACATAATCTCCCCTATTACAGGGATTTGTTGGATATGCTTGAGGGCGCGTAGGTACATGTATACTTAAGTTTACTTGGCCTGTCTTTATATGTGTTGCGCATACTCACGATTCCTGTTTTTACTTATTAGTTCATATGGAGGCCATATAGCGATGAGCTAATAGCTGGTTTGCTCGATTATTGCTCGACAGGCCGACTTATGTGGAGCTATTCCATCCCGTTGATGTGTATTCATATTTTTGAGTATCATAACACCGAGCGGGTCCTTTTCCAGTTTGGTCGACCACAACTTGTACCAACTCCGCCTGCTTGGCTTAGGACACATTACCAGCGGGATGATCGTTCCAAGGTTGACCAAACATATGTGGCTTGACCTGATTTCGCTACCCCCTCCACCTGATCGTCCGGATGGTGAGCATGAGTATATGGGCTGGTACTGCAACGTTACCCGACTTTTTGTTGGGAATCCCGTTTATTGCGCTGGCGGTCGGTACGTTCCATACGCCGGGAGACATGAGACACTGGTATGTTATTTGGTGTACTTACTTATAACGTTAAATTAGCATTCCATAATTAATATTTTACATGTTGTACAGGCTATTGTCCTACATCTATTCTACCAATTGGGACTGCAGATGCAGCAGCATACCAGCGAGGGAGCGACCGCTTTGCATGAGTATGGCCGCCTGGTTACAAATCTGGCTTCTCGGACATTGAGGCGAGCCCGAGATAATGAGCACTTAGGATACGAGGCTAATTATGTGCCGCCATAGCAGTACCATCGTGGGCCAGCAGTGGATCCTGAACGTGGTCGATGTGGCAGGCGTTCCTAGAGAGATAGGGGTGTCCCACGAGGTCGTGGGGGTCGGCAAAGAGGTGATCCCCAGCAAGGGGGCGTTGAGGCACCTGTTGAGGATGTTAGAGTTGATCAGCCGGGTGACCACCCTGATCCAGACCATGCTCCTAGTGATATGCTGTCATTCAACCTTCAGCTTACTCCAGGGACTTTGTTTCTTAATACAAGACAAATGAAAAATTAATGGAAAGTTTTTCTAATTGTTTCGTTAAGCGCAAATAATAACTAAATTGCACTAGGTTTTTATAGGCAGATAATACACATAACGCATATTGGTGGTGCACTATGTTTCGTGTGATAATGATTCTTTAGGGTACAAGATAGCTTTTTCAGAACGACAACTTTTTCACCTCGACAAGACAATACACATAACGCATATTGGTGTCGTGCTATGCTTCGCGTGATAATGATTCTTTAGGGTACAAGACAACTTTTCCAAAACGACAACTTTTACAGAACGAAATCTTTTTCAGGTCGACAAGATATTACACATAATGCATATTGGTAGAGTTCTATGATTCTTTAGGGTAAAAGACAACTTCTTAAACTGAAACAACAGATATGTATTCAAAGACCATTTGAAGAAACATTACAACATCAATTTAAAAAATGCCACTAATATTTAATAAGTGGTTTACGAAGAGTCAAAAGGGTGAAGATTCTTTAACAGATCCCCATGGAACACGTCTTAACACTATCGATCCTTACCTTGAAAAAATATGCTAGGTTGATATATTGATTTGGTTGATGACAAGTAGTATGGAGTACTGCGTCCCTTGGAAAATAAGCCTATCAGTATACACCTGATCTCAGAGTTGCAATGCACATTATTGAGGGTGAAGCGCATTCTCAAAAGCCTGAAGGTATGTAAATTTGGGCAAAAAACTCCAATGGGTTCTCTTATACTCAAAACGATGTGATTATGAAGAACTATGTCGCTGGCATGGGCTTGTTGTGCCACAAGCATTGACTGCAACCTTCCAAACAAACACACAAAAAGATGAACCATAAGTGATTTGACATTTGATGAAGGAGATTTTAGAGATAGAAAATGCACTAGTTGTTCATCATGCGATGGATGATCTTAACTTCCTGGGAGGAACGGAGGATCAGTAGTGGAATTTACTAGAAAATTGTAATGACCCGGTAGGTCGTTACATAGAATATGCATTTTTATTTATTGTTATTGCCTCGTCATAGCTTGGTTAAACTGTTCTTGATGTGTTAGAGTTGGTCGGCTCGGGATCAGAATAATTATAATGAGAGTTTAGTCACTTAGTCTTTAAAAATAGCCTTAGAGTTGGAAAAGTCAACTGAGAGTTGACTTATTGGTAAACGACCTCGGAATATGGATTTTATGGCTCGGATAGCTTTGTAAGGTGATTTGGGACTTATAAGGGTGTTCGGAATATTTTTGTGAGGACCGGTGTAGAATTAGGCTTGAATTGGCGAAAGTTAGTTTTTGGTAATTTGCGGTCGGTAGTGGAAATTAGGTTATCGGGGTCGAAATGGAATTATGAAAGTTGGAACAGGTTCGTAATGTCATTTTGGATATGTCTGCAAAATATCAGGTCAATCGGAGTTGTTTTGGATAGTTTCGGCATCATTGGTGGATTTTAGAAATTTCAAAGTTCTTAGGCTTGAATTTGATGTGATTTTGGTGTTTTGATATTATTTTTAGTGTTTCGGGAGTGCAAATAAGTTTGAATGATCATATATGATATGTTGGTATATTTGGTTGGGATCCCGAGGGGCTCGAGATTGATTTCGAATGGTTAATGGGAAGTTCAGAGTTGGAAATTTGCAGCAAACAACTGCTCGTGTGAATTCACTATTGTTTCCGCACCTGCGGATGTTTGATCGCAGGTGCGGGCCCACAGGAGCGCAGAAGGCTTCGCAGGTGCGAGATAGAGCCAGCCCAGGAGAGCATCGCAGATATAGACACTTGACCGCACTTGCGAAGTCGCATGTGCGGAATGTGAGTCGCAAGTGCGGAGTTAGGCCGTTTAATGAAAAGTCACATGTGCGGTAGATTTAACCGCAGGTGCGAGTTTAAGGCCGTAGGTGCGAAAAGCCTAGACAGAAAGTATAAAAAGGAGACTTCGCGAATTTCAACCCTTTTTCCACCATTGTTGTGCGAGTTCCGAGGTTTTTGAAGAGGGAAACGTTTGTGCATCATTGAGGTAAGCTTTTTGGACTCATTAACTCTATTGTAGGTGATTAAAGACCTTAATATCAATGTTAAATTCAAGAAAATCAGAAGTAAAAGATGGAGTTTGGGCTTTAGATTATGAGACCTTTAGGGGTCGATTTGAGGGATTAAACGAACTCCGATTTCAGCGTTTTTTATATGTACGGACTCGTGAGATGATGAAGAACATTTTGGTATAAAATTTGTTGAGTTCCGAGACGCGGTCCCGGTGGTCGGGTTTTATGCTAAAATTGGTAATTTTCGATTGAAATTCACTCCTTTAGTATAATTTGATGATAAAGATTTGATCTTTATAGATTTGGAGCGCTCGGAAGTTGATTCGAGAGGCAAGCGGGTTGAAGAGTAGCTTTTCGGGCTAGTTTGACGTAAATAATATCTTTAAATCCTGTCCTAAGGGTATGAAACCCCGGACTTAGCATCCTTTCACGGATTTTGGAATGCATAGATTGGAAATTTGGAAACATATTCCTTTTTACCCCTTGGGGGATGTTTTTACTATTTTCCTCACTTGATATGTTATGATTTCCACTCAGTCTTTTCTTGATAATTGTTTTGATATTAAGAGTATTTTGATATTATTTCTTGAAAATGAAACACTATTTTGGGTCGAGAACCCGGTATAATGATGGCCCGAGTGGCATGTTGAGAGTGTCTAATTGAGTGAGGCTCCGGGCCAATATTGTGAGGATGTTATAATACGAGAGAGGCCGAGGGCCAATATTGTGAGTGATTTATGCCATGATGTGGGTTGATATAGCGCTTGGGCTATAGGAGCCCCTCCAGAGTCTGTACACACCCCCAGTGAGCGCAGGTACCTACTGAGTGCGAGTGATGCCCGCGGGGCTGATGCTGAGTGACTGTAAGGTTGCCCGCTGGGTTGATACAGAGTGATGGTGAGGTGCTGAGGGAAATTGTTACGAGAAATGATTATGGCCCGAGAGGCAGATTTATGATGATTTTACTGAGTTTTTGACTGTGATTCACTTCGTTTTTTTCAAACTGATTTTACTGAGAGTTTTACTGAGATATATTGAAATTATACTTGTTTCAAAGGATTTCTGGAAATTGGTTTTCGAACTTATGTATTTGATGTATACTTTATGGAGACTTGATTGTTTTACTGTTTTGTGGATTGGTGTTTTGTGCTGTGTGTTTCGTATTTCTCAGACTGTGATTTATTTTCATTAATACTGAGTTGGTGTACTCATCATTACCCCCTGTGCCTCTGTGCACAGATCCAGGTAACGGTTCGGAGCAGTAGCTGTCTTCGTTCACTTTCAGCAGATTCACGGGATTTCGAGGTAGCTGTCCAGCGTCCGCAACTTCTCCATTTCCCGTCCTTTATTAGTATTAGTATTTATTTCATAGACATTGATTAAGACATTAGCAAGGTTAGTTTTATTTCTTAGATGCTCGTGACCATATTGATTCTAGTTTTGGGAGGATTGTTTAGAATGTTAGATTATTATTGGGGCGTAAAGACTTAAAGAAATTATTTTATACTCTGTTTTCTGATTATTGTTGATTTTCGAAATATTATAATAGATCAAATGTGTAGTTATGTGAGGGTTGGCTAGCCTAGTTCCACGATAGGCGCCATCACAATCTATTAGGACTTGGGGCTGTGACAAGTTGGTATCAGAGCTCTAGGTTGCATAGGACTCAACGGTCATGAGTAGGTTCAGTAGAGTCTTGCGGATCGGTGCAGAGACGTCTGTACTTACATTCAAGAGGCTGCAGAACTTTTAGGAAAAAATCTCATTTTCTTGAACTCTTTCGTGGCAATCTATCGATTCTTGAAACCTAAACTCATGTTGTTTCATTCTCTCACAGATGGTGAGGACATGCAATACCGATCAGGATGACCAGACACCAGCCAGACCCACAAGGGGTCGGGGCTGTGGTGGAGTTAGGGGACCATCCCGTGTAGCAGTCAGGACAGTACCACAGGATCCCCCTATCGTTCAGGATCAGGTTCCAGCCGATGGTGCTCCAGCGGGACAGGCTCAGGCACCGGTAGTTCCTATAGTTATTCCGGGTCTTCAGGAGACCCTAGATCAGATATTGACGGTGTGTACCAGTTTGGCTCAGGAAGGTTCTATGCCTACTACTGCCACTGCAGTTCATGCCGGGGGAGACGTTCAGACTCCAGCTGCCCGGACACCTGAGCAGGCTGGATAGGGTATTCAGGCATCGGGGGTAGTCCCAGCCCAGCCGGTTGCCCCAGTTCAGGACTATGTGGTTCCTGTTATGCCTGAGGATGAGCAACGCAGGCTGGAGAGGTTCAACAGACTTCAGCCTCCGACTTTCAGCGATACAGAGGGCGAGGATGCCTGATGCGTGGCTAGAATTCATTGTTTTAAGCATTATGCACCTACATTTTATGTGGTTTTGTGATAAAAATACACGTCATAGGTGCATAATGGAGTCTATTTCATGTGTAGGTGAATTGGAAATGGAATCCGAGCTAAATGGATGCATAAACGTCAAAAATATGCTCAAGAGTCGAAAAGGAGTGACCTGGGCCATAGCCGGGCGTTTTAGCCCAAAAGCTTGGCTTAACCAGGCGTTAGTGGGGCGTTACACACCAAACGCCAGCCATGCCCAGGCGTTAGTGGGGTGTTAGAGCCCAAACACCTGGCCTACCCAGGCTATAGCTGCGCGTTTGGGGCTTAACGTTCGGGGTCCCTGGTCCGGTAAATTTTGAGTTTTGAAGGTTTTAATTATTTCCCGAGTTGAATAGAAGTCTCCTACACGTTTAGGTTTTGTCCCAAACATATAAATAGACCCAAAAACACAACTTTGAGGGGAGGATCATTGAGGAAGCAAAGGATTATCAGTTTTCCTCATCTTAATCTAGTATTTTCCATTTATGCAAAACTTATGCAATTGTTTGATTCTAGTATGAGTGGCTAAACACCCATTGTTCTAGGGTTATGGTTTATCCATGAATATTGTTATTCGAAATTAACTTAACTTAGATTATAGTTCANGAGCGCGATCTTAACCCTTCAGGGGAGCGGATTTGTGGTTAGGATAGGAATATACCTAGTCACCGTGCTTAATTAAACATCGTAATCTTAGTGCGTTCTAATAGATTAATTTCATAGGAATATAGGCGTTAATCTATTGAGAATAGGCAAGTAGTACTTCGGGAGAAGGATACGAGAGAAATTATCGATTAATTAGCAACCATGAGTGAATTATATAAGAGGGAGAGTTAATTAGAATGCAATACGAGTGGTGAATTGATCACAATCCTGGAATATTTGTCTCTACTGAATATACACAACAACACTCTCGTTACTTGATAATTAGTTCATATAATCGTAGAATAAAGTAGTTACATTCCTGGATTTTGTTTTGGCTCGATTAAATAACAATTGAGTGATTCAACAAGTAGTTTACGCAAGTCCCTGTGGGTTCGAAATTCGATTTAACATTATATTACTTGCTACGACCACGTATACTTGCGTGTGTGTTTTGGACCAACAAGTTTTTGGCGCCGTTGCCAAGGACTTGAATATAGACTACTTTTTAGTTACTTGTTTTAATTTTTTATTTCATTGTCTAACGTCACATGATTTTTGCTCTAATCTCAGGAACTTCGAGTGAATGTGTAGAGTCAGAAGCCAGGATAGACTTGACGGCTTTGACCCCAAACCTGAGATATCATTTCACAGGAGATTGCTAGAAGCAAGAGATACAGACAATATTCAGGAATTCATCCGATTTTCTGTGAACATGGCAGAGGAACAACACATGGCTGTTCAGGAGGTGGCAATGCCCAGTATTGCTAATGTCACCTCCATAATCGTGAAGCCCAGAATCACTGGGAACTTTGAGCTGAAACAGAGCATGATCCAACTACTTCATGCAAACGGGCAGTTTTTGGGTCTTCCACACGAGGATCCACAGTAGCACATTCTGAACTTCTTGGAGATTAGTGATACTTATATCACTAGCGGGGTCACGCCAGATTATGTGAGGCTCACGCTTTTCCCATTCTCTATATTGGGCGAAGCAAAGCGATGGCTGAAGGCAGAACCAGCTAATTCCATCACAACATGGAACGATTTGGCGAGAAAATTTCTGGCAAGGTTCTTCCCCTCAGGAAAGACTGCAAAGATCAGAAGTGAGATAGTCTTCTTTAGACAGAAAACAGGTGAATCATTATATTCAGTGTGGGAAAGATTCAAGGGGCTACTCAGATACTGTCCTCACCACAATCAGACAAACGAGGTGTTAGTTCACACTTTCATTAAGGGACTCCATCCGCAAACAAAAATTGTGGTAGATGCAGCAGCCGGAGGTCAGGTGTTGGAGAAGAATTATGATGAAGTATTTGCATAACTGAATAAATTCTCCAAAAGCAATCCAGACTGGCAAGGTGAGATGGGGAGAAATGTGGTTTAGAAGTCACCAGGGTTCTTGAAATAAATGTTGTCTCAGCATTATCAACTCAGATCTCTACATTGACTAACCAAGTCAATCAGATAAACCTGATCATTAACAAGCAACAGGCCCAACCAGTGCAACCAGTTCAACAGATTCAGGTATTTTGTGAAGTTTGTGGAGAGGGTCATATGAGCAATCTATGCCCAGCAAATACAGAGTCTGTATATTTTGTGGGTAATGTAAATCGAGGCCAAACAAATCAGTATGGGGACACCTACAATCCCAACTGGAGGAACCACCCAAATTTCTCTTGGGGTGGAAATCAAGGCAATCAGAATCAATATCGGCCTCAAGCACCTCAACAACAATACAGACCACCTCAGGCTGAACAATCAGCTAGCCTTGAGGAGATTATGAAGAGAATGATGAACGACCAACTTGCTTTCAATCAGAAAATAATGGCTGATCACCAGGCCCAAGCAGCAACAATGAGAAACTTGGAACGTCAATTGGGGCAACTTGCCAGTTCCCAAAATACCAGACCAGTAGGAGCTCTTCCTAGTGATACTGAGCCTAATCCTAAGGCTCAAGTCAATGCAATTACCTTGAGAAATGGAAGAATACTAGAAGAAGCTCCAAAAACAAAGAAGAATACAGCTTATCCTGGAGGAGAATTAGTTCCCAAGCCAGTTGAGGGGAATGAGAAAGATGATAAAGGACCCGAGCCAGTAATTGAAACAAGGCCACCACCTCCATTTCCACAAAGACTGCAGAGGCAAAAAGATGATGCTAAGTACAAGAGATTCCTAGATATGTTGAGTCAAGTGAGTGTGAATTTTCCTTTGGTGGAAATTTTGCAAGAAGTGCCTAAGTATGCGAGGTATCTCAGAGATATTGTGGAAAATAACCAAAGACATGCAGAGTTCGAAATAGTTTCACTCACTGAAGAATGTAGTGCCAGAGTTCAGACTAAACTTCCTCCTAACTTGAAGGATCCTGGGAGTTT
>ML414131.1:1888-39422 GCA_005239525.1 Nicotiana knightiana | reverse complement strand
CGACCATTCTTAGCTACTGGTGGAGAAATTATTGATGTGAGGGCAGGGAAGTTAAAAATGAGAGTTGACGATGAGGAGGTCACTTTTAATGTGTACAAGGCACTTAAACTCCCAAAGCAGTATGAGGACCTGTGCATGATTACTGTGGTCGACGTGAAGGGGATATAACAGAGTCCTTATGTGAATGGCAGCGATCCAGAGGAGGTGGTGTTGCAAACTAAGGGTGTAAAGGTAATTGAGAAAAGAACCAGAGATGAAAAAGGAGACCCGTTAAGAGCGTGCAAAAAGGCTAGGCTTCATGGGAGAAAGAAGAAGAGAAAGCACCCAGCCTGAGCAGAGTAGCAGAGTCGTGCCACGACTATAAATAAGGCGCTTTTTGGGAGGCAACCCATCCTGTATATCTATTATGTTTTTAAATAATTTTTTTTTCAGTGTCAGTTTTGTGTTGCTTTTATTTTGCAGAGTAGGGGAAGTCTGAGTACCCAAAAGTTGAAGCTGAGGGGCATGTTTGAGCTTAAGTGTGGGGTCATCCCGACTCTAAAGATTGAGAATCATGTCCGAGCTATGCCCGAGAGGGTCTCAGGGAGTATTTCTCACCCTTGTTTTAATTTTATTTCTATGTGATCATGCATCGAGGACTATGCATAACATAAGTGTGGGGTGGGGAAACTACTTTCTGAGGTGTAATTGTATAAAATTATTATTTTTCAGAAAAATCTCGGATTTTTCCCAACGATGGATACATTGGACAATTTTCTTGAGGGAANAAGAAACTGAGTAACTTAGAAATACCCTATGACATGTTTGATGCCGGCATATCAGGTTATGACATACATTCTGCTTTCCTTTATATTGAGTTTGATATGTTTGATGCCTGAGTAAAAATAAATAGCCTATTTTGTGACGCCTTAGCTCAGTTGTTTGACTTGTATGCTACATAGTGTAATATTGCTTAATTCTCTCAATTTTGTGTGCTTGCTTGACTTGAGAGTTGAATAAAACCGTTGTGATTGAGTCATGTGCAATGTGTGAGTGAGGTTTAGTGATTTTCTATGCTATCCTGTGTAGTTTAGAACTTGCCCCGTGTGTTAAACGAAGCGAAATTGTAGGTTATGCTAGTCTAGGGGATGACATAGGCATTTTCTTGCTTGATCAAGGATGTGCTTGTTACATAAGAATTACATTTTCGTTGCTAGCCCCTTTGAGCCGTTTGACCTCTTCTTTGGCACCCACATTACAAGTCGTACCCCTATTTTGTTCTTAAATTGAGATTTTTGCACCTTTTCCTCCTAAGACACTTAGTCTCTAAAAGAATTAAGGTGGGATATTGGGGATTAACTTTTGAGTGGATCCATGGAAAGGCTTGTTAGTGCACTAAAAATTATATTCAAAAATCACTAGCCATTGAATCTTTATGTATGGAGTGTGTGTAGGAAAGAAAGAAAAAAAATGATAGTAAAAGTATGTACAAAAAGATACACACCTCAAATTTTTATTAATTTGTGCTAGTGAAAATATAGAAGTGCTTAATTAAAAAAGGGCTATGTTGAATATGAATTGTGGCAAGAGAATTTGTTGAGAAGAATATGTGTTGATTTATGAAGGTAGTGTATTAAAGTGCTTAGGAGGGTTAGTCACTATTCCTAAATATATCCTACCCGTCCTTTAGCCAACATTACAACCTTAAAAGTCCTAATTGATCCTAGATTTGGCTAACTTGAATTAGTGGAGATCTACACTACGGGCAAGCTTATGGTACGACCACGGGATGCATATGAATTCTTTGTGAGAGTGAGTGAATTTGTTCAATTGTGTGATGTCCTTAAATAATGTTCAAAAGCATATTTGAATGTGTGGACTAGTTATATTCACTCTTTTTTTGTTGGTGAGGGAAAATGATCTCATGAACGATTGGTAATGTTGTAACTTTCTTGTTGGGTAGGTGCGTGAATTGAGAGGGCTTAGTAGTTGCAAGTCGACTCTTGAGGTTGGGTGGTTGCAATTAGGTTGTTGGTATGATTGATTAAATTGTTATACTTGGGCATGTTTAAAGAAGGGAAAGAATGTGAAATTTTGTATGTTCATACTTGATTGCCGGTATCGATCATAGTTAAGGGGTAATGTGTGTGATTGAAAAGTAAAGTACTCCTTGTTAATGAAATATGTACGTGTTGAAGGATATTTATCGAGGACGAGCAAGAGTCTAAGTGTGGGGTGTTGATGCGTGGCTAGAATTCATGGTTTTAAGCATTATGTACCTTACATTTTATGTGCATTTGTGATAAAAATACACGTCATAGGTGCTTAATGAAGTCTATTTCATGTGTAGGTGAATTGGAAATGGATTCCAAGCTAAATGGATTCATAAACGTCAAAAATACGCTCAAGAGTCGAAAAGGAGTGACCCGGGCCATAGCCGGGCGTTTTGGCCCAAAAGCCTGGCTTAACCAGGCGTTAGTGGGGCGTTACACACCAAACACCAGCCATTCCCAGGCGTTAATGGGGCGTTAGAGCCCAAACGCCTGGCCTACCCAGGCAATAGCTGGGCGTTTGGGGCTTAACGCCTGGGGTCCCTGGTCCGGTAAATTCTGAGTTTTGAAGGTTTTAAGTGTTTCCCGAGTTGAATATAAGTCTCCTACACGTTTAGGGTTTGTCCGAAACATATAAATAGACCCAAAAACACAACTTTGAGGGGAGGATGCCATCTTTGGAGAGAATATACACACAAGATCATTGAGGAAGCAAAGGATTATCAGTTTTCTTCATCTTAATCTAGTATTTTCCATTTATGCAAAACTTATGCAATTGTTTGATTCTAGTATGAGTGGCTAAACACCCATTGTTCTAGGGTTGTGGTTTAGCCATGAATATTGTTATTCGACATTAACTTAACCTAGATTATAGTTCACTCAATATATGGTTGTTTCTTCAATTCTGCATTTAATTGCTTAATTGTTTGGCCAGCAGTTAGGTTTTATATACTATCTATGTTATGCTTGGGAAAGTCGTATATAGATTAGAGAAGAATTGAAGAGAGCGCGAGCTTAACCCTTCGGGGGAGCAGATTTGTGGTTAGGATAGGAATATACCTAGTCACCGTGCTTAATTAAACATCATAATCTTAGTGCGTTCTAATAGATTAATTTCATAGGAATATAGGCGTTAATCTATTTAGAATAGGCGAGTAGTACTTCGGGAGAAGGCTACGAGAGCAATTATCGATTAATTAGCAACCATGAGTGAATTATATAAGAGGGAGAGTTAATTAGAATGCAATATGAGTGGTGAATTGATCACAACCCTACAATATTTGTCTCTACTGAATATAGACAACAATACTCTCGTTACTTGATAATTAGTTCATATAATCGTAGAATAAAGTAGTTACATTCCTGGATTTTGTTTTGGCTCGATTAGATAACAATTGGAGTGATTCAACAAGTAGTTTACGCAAGTCCCTATGGGTTCGACATTCGATTTAACATTATATTACTTGCTACGACCAAGTATACTTGCGTGTGCATTTTGGACCAACAATGCCCAAGGGTTTCTAGATAAGTTCCAGAGGATACTACGTACTGCGGGTATTTTGGAGACCAGCGGGGTCTCATTTGCTACATTTCAGTTTGCTGGTGCTGCTTTCACTTGGTGGTAGGCATTTGAGAGGCGTAGGCTGGTTGGTTTAGCACCACTCACCTGGCAGCAGTTCTCCACGCTCTTTTTGGAGAAGTATATTCCTCAGTCCCACAGAGAGGAGCAGCGCAGACAGTTTGAGCAGCTGTGCCAGGGAGAGTTGTCAGTTACTCAGTACGACATGAGGTTTTCCGAGTTGGCTAGAAATGCTTCGGAGTTAGTCCCTACTGACAGGGAGCGTATTAGGAGGTTTGTAGATGGTCTCACATATCAGCTTCAGATTTTGATGACCAGGGAGAGAGTGTCTGGAGCTACATTTGAGCAGGTAGTCGACATTGCTCGGGACATTGAGTCGGTTCGTAGGCAGGAACCTGAGGAGAAGGAGGCCAAAAAGCCTCGGGGATCAGGTAGCTTCAGTGGTGCCCCTTCTAGAGGGCAGTTTCAGCACATCAGAGGTCGTCCATTTAGACCTCCACAGCCAGTTTTCCCATCTTATAGTGGTGTATCTTCGGGGTAGGGTCCTCGCAGCTCCCATCAGGGCCGTTCATCTTTTAGTGCCCTTCCAGCTCAGAGATCTACCCGAGCATCATCTTATTAGGGTTCTTCTATGCATGGTTCGTCTGGTGGTTATCATGGTGGCAGAGGTTCTCATCAGTTTTCATCTCCAGCTCTAGGTGGTTGTTATGAGTGTGGAGAGTTCGGACATGAGTGGAGGTAGTGTCCCCGTCGTCCTGGTAGTTCATCTCAGCAGAGGGTTCAACCCTCGACTGCATCCCAATCACTTCACCACCTACTCAGACAGCCAGGGGTAGTGCTCAGGCAGCTAAAGGCTGCCCTAGAGGGGGAGGTCGAGCAGGTGGAGGCCAGCCACGTATTTATGCACTTCCGGCTAGGCCTGATGCTATGGCCTCAGATGCGGTGAGTACAGGTACGATCTCAGTTTGTCACAATGAGGCTTTGGCTTTATTTGACCCTGGTTCCACGTACTCGTATGTTTCATCTTATTTTGCCCACTTTCTGAATATGCCACGTGAGTCTTTAGTTATGTCTGTTCATGTTCGACTCCGGTGGGCGATACTATTATTGTGGACCGTGTGTATCGGTCATGTCTTATACCTATTGGGGGTCTGGAGACCCGGTAGGGTGATTTCCTGCGCGTCTAGACAGTTGAAGGTGCACGAGAAGAATTACCCAGTGCACGATCTTGACTTAGCTTCTGGTGAGGTAGAATGACTTAAATTTGCGTCAGAGGACATGGTTAGAGCTTCTCAAGGATTATGATCTCACTATTTTGTATCATCCGGGGAAGGCCAATGTAGTGGTCGATGCCTTGAGTCGCAGAGCCGAGAGTTTGGGGAGTCTAGCATACCTTTAAGCAGAAGAGAGACCTTTAGCACTTGATGTTCAGGCTTTAGCGGGTCAGTTGGTGAGATTGGATTTGTCAGACCCTCCGTGGGTATTAGCTAGCATGGCTTCCCGGACTTCTCTCTATGATCAGATTAGAGCTTGGCAGTATGATGATCCACATTTGTTAGTACTTCAGGATCGGGTTCGTCGAGATGATTCAAGGGATGTGACTATTGGTGATGACGGTGTTATGAGGATGCAGGGCCGTATTTGTATTCCCAATGTGGATGGTATTCGAGAGTTGATATTAGCAGAGGCTCACAGCTCGCGATATTCCATTAATCCGGGTGCCGCGAAGATGTATCAGGATCTGAGACAACAGTATTGGTGGAATGAATAAAGATATTGTTGAGTATGTAACACGGTGTCTCAACTGCCAGCAAGTCAAGTATGAGCACCAGAGACCAGGTGGATTACTTCAGAGGTTAGATATTCCGGAGTGGAAGTGGGAGTGGATTACTAAGGACTTTGTAGTTGGGCTTCCACAGACTTCGAAGGGTTTTGATGCTATTTGGGTCATTGTGGATAGATTGACCAAGTCCGCGCACTTCATTCCGGTTGGTACTTCTTATACTTTAGAGCGATTAGCTGTTATTTACATTAAGGAGATTGTCCGACTGCATGGAGTTCGGGTTTCTATTATTTCTCACAGAGGTACTCAGTTCACATCTCACTTTTGGAGGGCCGTATAGAGAGGTATGGGTACTGATGTAGAGTTGAGCACTGCATTTCATCCTCAGACCGACGGGCAGTTGGAACGAACTATTCAAATTTTGGAGGATATGTTACGGGCTTGTGTGATTGATTTTGGTAGTTCATGGGATCAGTTTCTGCCACTAGCGGAGTTTGCATATAATAACAGCTACCAGTCTAATATTCAAATGGCCCCGTATGAGGTTTTATATGGTAGGAGGTGTAGATCTCCGGTTGGTTGGTTCGAGCCTGGTGAGGCTAAGTTATTGGGCACAAATTTGATTCAGGATGCGTTGGAGAAAGTGAAGTTGATTCAGGAGCGACTTCGCACGACGCAGTCTAGGAAGAAGAGTTATGCGGACCAGAAGGTCCGGGATGTGTCTTTTATGGAAGGTGGTAAGGTACTGCTGAAAGTATCACCCATGAAGGGTGTTATGAGGTTCGGGAAGAGAGGAAAGTTGAGCCCACAGTGTGTTGGTCCTTTTGAGGTACTTCAGAAGGTTGGAGAGGTGGATTATAGACTTGCCTTGCCACCCAGCTTATCGAGTGTTCATCTGGTATTTCATGTGTCGATGCTCAGGAAGTATGTTGGTAACCCGTCTCATTTGTTAGACTTCAGCACAGTTCAGCTCGAGGGTGATATGTCATATGAGGTAGATCCAGTAGCAATTCTGGATCGTCAGGTCAGAAAGTTGAGGTCTAAGAATATAGCTTTAGTGAAAGTACAATGCAGAGGTCAGCCAGTGGAGGAGGCTACTTGGGAGACCGAGCGAGAGATGCAGAGCAAATATCCTCACTTGTTTGAGACTCCAGGTACGTTTCTAGACCCGTTCGAGGATGAACGTTTGTTTAAGAAGGGGAGAATATAACGACCCAATCGGTCGTTACATAGAATCTGCATTTATATTTACTGTTATTGCCTCGTCATAGCTTGATTAAACTGTTCTTGATGTGTTCGAGTTGGTAGGCTCGGGATCAGAATAATTATAATGAGAGTTTAGTCACTTGTCTTTAAAAATAGCCTTAGAGTTGGAAAAGTCAATTGAGAGTTGACTTATTGGTAAACAACCTCGGAATGCGGATTTTATGGCCCTGATAGCTTCGTTAGGTGATTTGGGACATATGAGGCTGTTCGGAATATTTTTGTGAGGACCGGTGTAGAATTAGGCTTGAATTGGCGAAAGTTAATTTTTGGTAATTTCCGGTCGGCAATGGAAATTAGGCTATCAGGGTCGGAATGGAATTTCGACAGTTGAACCGGTTCGTAATGTCATTTTGGATATGTCTGCAAAATTTCAGGTCAATCGGAGTTGTTTTGGATAGTTTCGGCATCGTTGGTGGATTTTAGAAATTTCAAAGTTATTAGGCTTGAATTTGATGTGATTTTGGTGTTTTGATATTATTTTTAGTGTTTCGGGAGTGCAACTAAGTCTGAATGATTATATATGATATGTTGGTATATTTGGTTGGGGTCTCGAGGGGCTCGGGATTGATTTCGGATAGTTAACGAGATGTTTGGAGTTGGAAATTTGCAGCAAACAGCTGCTGGTGTGAATTCACTGTTGTTTCCGAACCTGCGGATGTTTGATCGCAGGTGCAGGCCCACATGAGCGCAGAAGGCTCCGCAGGTGCGAGATTGATCCAACCCAGGAGAGCATCGCAGATGCGGACACTTGACCGCACCTGCGAAGTCGCAGGTGCAGAATGTGAGTCGCAAGTACAAAGTTAGGCCGTTTAATGAAAAGTCACAGGTTCGGTAGATTTGACCGCATGTGCGGTCCGCAAGTGCGAGTTTGAGGCCGCAGGTGCGAAAAGCCTGAACAGAAAGTATAAAAGGAGACTTTGCGAATTTTAACCCTTTTTCCACCATTGTTGTGCGGGTTCCGAGGTTTTTGAAGAGGGAAACGTTTGTGCATCATTGAGGTAAGCCTTTTGGACTCATTTACTCGATTGTAGGTGATTAAGGACCTTAATATCAGTGTTAAATTCAAGAAAACCAGTAGAAAAAGGTGGAGTTAGGGCTTTAGATTATGAGACCTTTAGGGGTCGATTTGAGAGGTCAAACGAACTCCGATTTCAGTGTTCTTTATATGTACGGACTCGTGAGATGATGAAGAACATTTTGATATAAAATTTTTCGAGTTCCAAGACACGGGCCAGGGGGTTGGGTTTTGGCTAAATTCGGATTTTATGCTAAAATTGGTACTTTTCTATTGGAATTCATTCCTCTAGCATAATTTGATGATAAAGATCTGATCTTTATAGATTTGGAGTAGTCGAAAGTTGATTCAAGAGGCAAGCAGGTTGCAGAGTAGCTTTTCGGGCTAGTTTGAGGTAAGTAATGTCTTTAAATCCTGTCCTGAGGGTATGAAACCCCGACTTTGCATCCTTTCACGAATTTTGGAATGGAGAGATTGGAAATTTGGAAACATATTCCTTTTTAGGCAACTATTGAGTTGCGAGCCTGATTTTAAAGCATATGCTTAATAGTATTGATATATTTTGATATAATTTGGGTTGCAAGCCATGTTTGGGGCCTAGTGCCGATCTGTTTACCCCTTGGGGGCTGTTTTTTACTATTTTCATCACTTGATATGTTATGATTTCCACTCAGCCTTTTCTTGATAATTGTTTTGACACTCAGAGTATTTTGACATTATTTCTTGAAAATGAAACACTGTTTTGGGTCGAGAACCCGGTATAATGATGGCCCGAGTGGCATGTTGAGAGTGTCTGACTGAGTGAGGCTGCGGGCCAATATTGTAAGGATGTTATGATAAGAGAGAGGCTGAGGGCCAATATTGTGAGTGATTTATGCCATGATGTGGCTGGACGAGGGCCAATATTGTAAGTGATTTATGCCATGATGTAGCTTGTTATAGTGCTTGGGCTGTAGGAGCCCCTCCAGAGTCTGTACACACCCCTAGTTCGCAGGTACCTACTGAGTGCGAGTGATGCATGCGGGGCTGATACTGAGTGATTGTGAGGTTGCCTGTTGGGCTGATACTGAGTGATGGTGAGGTGCTGAGGGAAATTGTTACGAGAAATGATTATGGTCCGATGAATAGATTTTTGATGATTTTACTGAGTTTTTGACTGTGGTTCACTTCATTTTTTCAAACTGATTTTTACTAAGAGTTTTACCGAGATATATTGAAATTATACTTGTTTCAAAGGATTTCTGGAAATTGGTTTTCGAACTTATGTATTTGATGTATACTTTATGGAGACTTGATGTTTTACTGTTTTGTGGATTGGTGTTTTGTGCTGTGTGTTTCGTATTTCTCAGACTGTGATTTATTTTCATTACTACTGAGTTGGCGTACTCATCATTACTCTCTGTGCCTTTGTGCACAGATCCTGGTATCGGTTCGGAGCAGTAGCTGTCTTCGTTCTCTTTCAGCAGATTCACGGGATTTTGAGATAGCTGTCCAGCGTCCGCAGCTTCTCCATTTCCCTTCCTTTATTAGTATTAGTATTTATTTCATAGACATTGATTAAGACATTAGCAGGGTTAGTTTTATTTCTTAAATGCTCGTGACCATATTGACTCCAGTCTTGGGAGGATTGTTTAGAATGTTAGATTATTATTGGGGCATAAAGACTTAAAGAAATTATTTTATACTCTATTTGCTGATTATTATTGATTTTCGAAATATTATAATAGATCAAATGTGTATTTATGTGAGGGTTGGCTAGCCTAGTTCCACGATAGGCGCCATCACGATCTGTTAGGATTTGGGTCGTGACAAAAATGCAAAATTTCATAGAGACAATGATTATCCTATTTTCAAAACAGTTGTCGAGTGGGACGGACTATGTAAGTTTCTACCACAGACGTTGAATGTAGGAGTCCCGTATTGCTGTAGAAATATAGCAAGTGGTTTTATTGATAATAACGATGAAATACGAGAAATGTGTGTCAACTGGGGCCTAGATTATGATGCCCTCGGTCCCGAAGGGTACGTACACGATGTTGACGAAGAATATGAAGACAATGACAATGACAATGAAATAGTACTAGACAACAACGATAACGGTGAATGACAATTGTTTTTTTTCTTGGGGTGTATGTTAAATTGTTGTACTGAAGTATTAATGCTAAATATCAATAAGACTTAACACCGATGGAAACATAATTTTATTTCATACATTCTGCAAGATGAACATGTACATACAGTTATTACAACAAATTACTGAAATAAAACACTACGTGTATCTTTGATAATTGGTCACATTGACTGAACTTCCACCGGGAGCTGAATTACCACTACTACCCAAACCAGCTGAAGGACATTTACAACGGTTATAACCTGTTTGCAAGCATATGCCACATTTACGGGCATAACGGTATCCCCAACATCCATTTGGTTCCTTATACGCATTATTTTTTGCACTTGTCGTTGACGCAAATACTCTTTGTTACACACCAAATGGTACCGACGACCAATAATGCTCAGCACCCATTGGCTGCAATTGTCCACTATAGGTATTTAAGTATGCACCAACACTATATTCTTTATCAACGTAGCTAGTTGCCGCGAAACCTGTATGTTGAAAGTACTTCATGGAATGTGAGCACGACATATGATAGATGGACCATTTCCTATAAGATAATAACCTCCTGGGTTCATTTACGGTGTGTGTATTATTCCCTCGATTTTGATGGATAGCGGCGCGAACTTCAAAAATATTTCACTCATTGAAATATTATAAATATGAATGCCAATGTGCTCGCCTACTGTATTTCTCAAATATTTTTATTGGTATTGGCATAAATTCAACACCCCTTTCCATCAATGATGATGCACCTCTAATCCTTTCAACAAACCTCTCCGCCATCTGCTTGAATGACATCCGCACCATGGCAGTGACAGGCAATCCACGTGCAGACTTCAATAACCCGTTGAAAGACTCTGACACATTTGTAGTCATAATTCCCCATCTTCTTCCACCATCCGCATACAAAGTCCACTTGTCAAGATCATGTCGCATCAACCAACGATAGGATCCTTGGTCTTCCTGCCTAATCAATTCCATGCGCCTCCTGAATTTACACTCTTGGTGATCTGTTGCAGCCATCCATATTAAATCACGCAAATCCTTGTTGGGATATGCCTTCTAGAAATTGGCCTTCAGGTTTCTCACACAGTAATGTTTCTAGGCATACGGTTTTTGCTATGCACGCAAATTCTGTTCAAAACTTAAAATACCGCCATGCCGATCAGATATTAGACAAATACATGAACGTTGTCTGACAATGTGCGGGCACCCGCCACTTATTTCTCACCATCTAACCTTTGCACTCTTCCAATGGCTTTTCTTCCTGTGCTCATAATCCTACTAAATAAAAATAAATACTACAAAATAATAAAAATAAAATAAAATAAAATAAAATAAAATAAAAAATAAACAACAATGAAAGAAAGAAGTAAAGTTGAGTTGCCTCCCAACAAATGCATGATTTAAATCGCGGCACGACTTGAACCCCTTTTTGTTTCCATCTCGAACTTCTGAATCGTACCCCTAATTTGGCATCAAGTTTTCTGTTATGCCGGGTGGTGGGACAATTGTAATTGGGCCAAACAACCAATATAGCGTTTTACACTTCTTGACCTTCGAATGAGGTATGTAATTTTGTCTCTCTAGCATGACAAAATCCAGAGTGTAAACACCTTGTTCCTCATCCATTGGCTCCTCCAAAGGCTCAGATGACTCGATTTCCCTGTCATCATCCAAACACAATGTTGAAAAATGTATGGATTGAGGACCAATACGCCCTAACTCTAGAATTGTATTATTCTTTACATCCTCATATGTGCACACACTAGAGTCTTCAAATATAACATTATATGCTACCTCGCATGGCTCTAGTGTAATTTTCTCAACATGGACATCATCAACAGAAATATGCTCGAATGATTGACTCTCCACTTTTAGCTCCTCAATTTGGCGTATAAGCTCCTCTTCAACTTCACACAACTCATTACTATTTTGTTGAGCGTTAGAAGCATCAACCTTTGCATTCAATTGAGCCTCTAAGTCGTGAATATCAGTGCCAAAATTTTCAATCTCTTGTCCCAATTCAGCTCTTCCTTCTATTAAGTCTTTCATCTCATCTGTAATTTTCTTACATTGAGCCTCATATATTTCCAATCTTTCAGCTTGTTCTACCAGCCAAGTTTGACTCAAAATCTTCTCTTTTTCAAAACTTTCCTCTTCCTGGTACTCGCTCTCTTCATATAATTCTTGCATATTGACCTTCATTCTTGTGATTGTTGCCCTCATTCTTTTCATAGATTTTTTGAGTTCATCCTGTTTCTCTGCTACCTGCCTCAAAATATCCCTAATATATGCATCAGGTTCCATTCCTGCACTTCATTGCCCCTGTCAAACTCACAAACATCATTAGAAAGATCATAATAAGGGCTCAGAGAAGGATGAAAAGAATTAGGACAACCATCCCAGTGGCCATCTTGACCACCATACATAATACAAATATTCCACTCAAAGGATTGAGATTGTGCGCACAACTCGCTCTCGGGAACATTCTGACAATTTTTCCACCAGTGGGGTCCTCCACAATATGGACAAGGATCATCAAAATAATAATAACCATCATTCGAGTAATTTTTATTCCAAGATGCCATGTTAAAATAAATAAGAAATACTAACTAAACTAAAAAAAAATGAATAGATTAAAAAATGTCTAATCTAGAAAAATAGCTAATTTTTATGTCCCCGGCAATGACGCCAAAAACTTGTTGCGACCAAACACACACGCAAGTATACGCGGTCGTCAAGTAATAAAGTGATAAGATAGAGTGTCTAACCCACGAGGACTTATGATTAACTATTAACTAAATTAGACTATCCTAATTATCTAAACAAGAATTAAACCTAGAAGTATTTGATTCTAAACTATATAAAATAAGAAGAAAATAACTAATGAACTCTGAACAAATGAAGAGAAGATTTTTATGTTATCAATGCGATGAAAAGGGTCTAGGGTTATGGGCTATCTAACAATCATATTTTATTCTTCAATTGAATTGACTGATTAGTTTATCTAACTTATTGGTTGACAGGGTTAATATTGCTCATAAGAATCTTTCGAGTTCTTACTCACCTATTCAAGCTAACCTAACGTCTATATGTCTATGGAATTAGAACTAGCAAGAATGCATTTATAATTCCCTTAAGTCAATCAAGCAAGGCAATTAGGTATATGTCTATCCTAACGGCGAATCCGTTCTCTGATGCCCAATTTCAAGAACTTGTGCAACTCAATCCTATATGCAATCTCGAATTCCCACTTTCGAGTTTAATTCTAGATTCGTAGATAATATTCAATTGGTGATCAAGCAATCAAATTTTAAGCGCAAGATTGAATAAATAAACCAATATGATAAATCAAGAAAGAAAAATCAATATCCGAATAATAATAGTCATGAAAGAACCACAACCCTAGAACGTGACGTTTAGCTCCACATAGACATGGTAGCAAAACAACAAATCATACAAAGAAACATAATAATTACTAAGTTTGGTGGAAGAAAAGATAAATTATGGCCTCCACAACGACTCTGTGCTCTCCCTTGGTCGAAAGTCCCTCTCAAAAACGTTCTCCTTCTCTAAAAATAGGTTTAGGTTGACATTTATATCAGTTAGGGACGTCTAGGGTCGAAATAACCGAGTCCTAGTCGAAAAAGGTACTTTCCCATCTCGAGTGTCCAGGGTAGCGTGGGGCGCTGGCCCTGGCGCTCTAGACTTTCAGCTGCTGTAAACTACGCCACAGTCAGCGCCCCACGCTGGCTGTGGCCCTCAAATTTCACTTTTTGCCTTTTTGTCCCGATCTCGCTCCAATTCGCGCCATTTCGTTCCAAATTACATCCGAATAATTCCTAAACATAGAAATACCACAATTTAGCAAAAATCATTATATTAAACATCTCAAATCATCGAAAGATAAGCAAAATGTGAGGCAATATATGTAAAAATAATCATACTTTAAGACAAACATCAACAACCTTGTATACATCCATAGATGACTCATGAACCACGATCTCACGACACTCTTTTACGTTATACATTCGCACCGCCCTGCTTAGGCGCACTTTATCAGGAAAAGGGATGTCCTTTGACAGTACCGTTGCTCTAGATTCATCCCATATTATTGTCCGAATTTCATCAATATCCCTTGTGAGGGAATCCACTTCCGGCATACTTGGTAAATGATCAAGGTAAAGAATATCCATTGAATGAAACGTCATGTGGGACTCGTACATTCTTGATCTAACGGGAGGTGGAGCATGCTCCCTCGTCAAATCAGGTTCAACATTCTCTTCCTACTCATCATCAACCTCATCAGGGAAGTGTGTGTCATCTCCAGACTCATCAACATTGTTTTCATAATCACTATTCTTTTTCTGACTCTGCGCATTTGCTAGATCCCAGATTAAATGTGCCGTCTTCGGGCAATTGAGTAAGGACAAGACCTTCGAGTTGCTCATTTTCTTCGCTCTTTAGACATTGTGACAAAATGTAAAATAACTTAACCAATAAATATTTCAGAAGATTTGAAGGATCCCGAATGGATTTTTACAAAATCCTGTACCTCTTTAAATAAGGCAAAAACCAGTCTGGGGTACAATAATTTAAGGTATAGCGCCTTAAATATGCACGCTATACCCAGTTGAATTATTGGAATGTCAATTAAGCCTAGAAGAATTATTGGTGGGCCCACTACTTAAGTATAGCGCCTTACTTCACCGCGCTATACTTTAACAGACAAACGGCCGTTAAGGTATAGCGTAGTGAAGTAGGGCGCTATATATATATATTATGGTGCCCAATTTTTTTTTTCACACATTTTGATTCTTTGAGTCCAAAAAACTACACTTTGGTTACTGACTCCAAAATGTATATTCACATAAAGGTAGATCGGGTTCATTTTCTTTCTTTATCGTACATTTAATTGGCCAAATTGACAATTAAAAAACATTATCCGTACACCAATGAATCTCCGTCGTCATCTCTGACTTCAACACCTCTGCATTTTACACGCCACCCAATTTTTCGCATCTCGGGCAATAGATATTCTTTGCTCAGATTCATGTTTTTTCTCTTTGTCCACTTAGGATTCAGAATCTTATAACAATCCTTAGTTATAACCTATCCTTAAACAGTTTACAAACGAGAAGAAACATGGTTGACTATCAAGAAGCACATCAAGAAATCTCATCTCCCCTTAGTAAGCTTTCACAAATTCCTCCTTTTCCTTATAATTGCTCTTTCACTTCTCCCTTTCTTACGTCTTCACTAATAGTCTTCTTAGTCTTCTTACCTGCAGAGTCCATTCAGGATTTAAATTTGATTGATTCTGAATCTACAAAGCTTTTGGGATCTTAGTGATTTTCAAATTTAAATCCATGAGCTTAAAGAATGGAGTGAAAATTCAAATAGTCGATCCCAACTCGTTTAGCATTGTATCATAATTATTGTTTATTTCGATCTCGTATAGAAATCTATTGTCACGCCCCAAACCTTGGGAGGCGTGGCTGGCACCCGGTGCCTAGCTGGCCCGAGCGAACCACTATGTAACTCATTTATTTTTCTTCTGTAACTATGATGGGAAACGTCACGATCCCAAATCCTAACAGGTTGTGATGGCGCCTATCGTGGAACTAGGATATCCAACCATCACATAACTACCCATTCGTACTATTATAATGTTTCAATAATCAATAACAAGCAACAACAAAGCATGAAATAATTTCTTTAAGTCTTTACGCCCCAATAATAATGTAACATTCTAAACAACTCTCCCAAGACTGGAGTCAACATGGCCACGAGCATCTATGAAATAAAACTAACTCTGCTAATGTATTAATCAATGTCTATGAAATAAATACTAATACTAATAAAGGAAGGGAAATGGAGAAGCTGCGGACGTTGATCAGCTACCTCGAAATCCCGTAAGCTGCTGAATTCGAACGAAGACAGCTACTGCTCCGAACCGGTACCTGGATCTGTGCACAGGGGCACAGGGAGTAATGATGAGTACGCCAACTCAGTAGTAATGAAAATAAATCACAGTCTGAGAAATACGAAACACACAGCACATATACATCAATTCACAAAAATAGTAAAACACCAAGTCACCATAAAGTATTCATCAAATACATAAGTTCGAAAACCATTTTTCCATAAATCCTTTGAAACAAGTATAATTTCAATATATCTCAGTAAAACTCTCAGTAAAATCAGTTTGAAAAACGAAGAGAATCATAGTCAAAAACTCAGTAAAATCATCATAAATCTGCCCCTCGGGCCATAATCATTTCTCGTAACAATTTCCCTCAGCACCTCACCAGCACTCAGTATCAGCCCAGCGGGCAACCTCACAGTCACTCAGTATCAGCGACGCGGACATCACTCGCACTCAGTAGGTACCTGTGCTCACTGGGGGCGTACAGACGCCGGAGGGGCTCCTACAGCCCAAGCGCTATAACAAGCCACATCATGGCATAAATCACTCACAATATTGGCCCTCGGCCAGCCACATCATGGCATAAATCACTCACAATAGTGTCCCTCGGCCTCTCTCGTATCATAACATCCTCACAATATTAGCCCGCAACCTCACTCAGTTAGACACTCTCAACATGCCACTCGGGCCATCATTATACTGGGTTCTCGACCCAAAATAGTGTTTCATTTTTTTTTCAAGAAATAATATCAAAATACTCTGAGTGTCAAAACAATTATCAAGAAAAGACTGAGTGGAAATCATGACATATCAAGTGAAGAAAATAGTAAAAACAGCCCCCAAAGGGTAAACAGATCAACACTAGGCCCCAAACATGACTTACAACCCAAATTATATCAAAATATATCAATACTATTAAGTATAGGCTTTAAAATTGGGTGCGCAACTCAATAGCTTCCTAAAAAGGAATATATTTCCAAATTTCCAATCTTTGCATTCCAAAATCCGTGAAAGGATGCATAGTCCGGGGTTTCATACCCTCAGGACTGATTTAAAGACATTACTTACCTCAAACTAGCCCGAAAAGCTACTCTGCAACCCGCTTGCCTCTCGAATCAACTTCCTAGCGCTTCAAATCTATAAAGATTATATTTTTACCATCAAATTATGCTAAAGGAATGAATTCTAATCGAAAAGTACCAATTTTAGCATAAAACTCGAATTTAGCCAAAACCCGACCTCCGAGCCCGCGTCTCAGAACTCGACAAATTTTATACTAAAATGTTCTTCATCATCTCATGAGTCCGTACATATAAAGAACGCTAAAATCAGAGTTCGTTTGACCCCTCAAATCGATCCTTAAAGGTCTCATAATCTCAAGCCCTAACCCCACTTTTTTCTATTGATTTTCATGGATTAAACACTGATGTTTTGTTCCTTAAACACCTATAATCGAGTTTTAGGATCCAAAATACTTACCTCAATGCAGAACGATGATTTCCCCTCATCGCCTCCAAGCTCTATTCCTGTTCAAAAATGGTGAAAAATGGGTTAATGGTCGCCGAGGATTTATTTAAATACTGCCCAGTTGTTCCTTCACTGCGATCGCGAAGAACAAATCCCCCAAGCCCTCAGAAGACTCTACGCTATCGCAGCACAAGCCACGCGATCGCGATTCAATAGAACCTCAACCTACGCGATCGCAACCATACTCACGCGATCGCGAAGAACAGTTGACCCTGCTCCCCACGCGCCTGAGTAACCCTACGCGATCGCACCAATGCTCAAGCGATCGCACTGACCAACACGATCGCACACCTTCTCACGCGACCGCGATGCACAAAATGGCCGGGCTCCAGATTACTCTACGCGATCACATCTTCTCCTACACAATCGCGATGAAGGACCTTCAGCTGTCAAAACACCAGAAAACAGCAGTTTTTCCTAAGTCTAAACTGCCCGTTAACCACCCGAAATTAATCCCGATCCCCTCGGGACCTCAACCAATTTTACCAACACCTCATAAGTGATCATTCAAACTTAATTGCACTCTTAAGATACTAAAAATAACATCAAAACACCAAAATCACATCGGATTCAAGTCTAAGGACTTTGAAATTTCTAAAATCCACCAACAATGCCGAAACTATCCAAAACAACTCCGATTGGCCTGAAATTCTGCAGACATATCCAAAATGACATTACGAACCTGTTCCAACTGTCAGAATTCCATTCCGACCCCGATAGCCTATTTTCCACTGTCGACCGGAAAACACCAAAGACTAACTTTCGCCAATTCAAGCCTACTTCTACACCGGTCCTCACAAAAATATTCCGAACACACTCCTAAGTCCCAAATCACCTAACGAAGCTATCCGAACCATAAAATCTGCATTCCGAGGTCGTTTACCAATAAGTCAACTCTTAGTTGACTTTTCCAACTATAAGGCTATTTCTAAAGACTAAGTGACTAAATTCTCACTACAACCATTCCATTTTCGAGCCTACCAACTCTAACACATCAAGAACAGTTTAACCAAGTTATGACGAGGCAATAACAGTAAATAATAATGCAGATTCTACGTAACGACCCACCGGATCGTTACAGGCAAACATGGCCACAATTACTAATGTATAATTATAAGTGGGCAACACTGTATCAATGAACTATCGTTCTTAAAACATGAATATATATGAGCCAAAAAGGCCTCTGACATACTGTACAAAATGAACCTTTGTCTACAAATCCTCTAAGATTATTTAACATCAAACAGGACAGGGCACCGGCTTACCCATGCGTCTATAGCAAAACTCTGACACAATGACTTATAGACTCGGCTGCACTCCGAATGAGATGGAGTCTTATCGATCCTTTACTGAATACAACCCTCATCTACTATGAGGGATCATCAATTTGATTATTTATACGTGCAAGCATGAATGCTGCGTCCCCAACAAAAGGACGTCAGTACGAATAATGTACTGAGTATGTAAGGCAGTATACTGACAGCTGAAATTGAACTGATAATATAATCACTGAAAGTAACTGGAAGTTAAAGATAATCTTAAGATATGCTTACCTGCTGATACTGACTCAACTCTCTCAATATAGTAAGTAAAATAGCTTTCCGGCCCTGTAAGGCTCGGTGTATGTATATATATATATATATAAAACTGCTCTGCCGTATTAGGCTCGCTCATAGGCGTTCGACCATACTAGGCTCTATATCTCGACCAACTGGACTCGCTCATAGGAGCTCAACCACAGTAGACTCGGTATATAACTTATCATCTGATCAGAGGTTGCCCAATAGGGGCCTGCCTATCGATTATAGCTCGATGGTAATGAAAATACTGTGATACTTTATATATATAGACTTTCTACTCTCTTGACTAGAAGAAGGAAATACTCAAATGATATGAAGTCCCGATAAAAAGAATATTGTAACTTACAAAACTAGGAAAATATAGGTAACTTGCGAGACTAGCAAAATATACGTAAATTTCGGGATATGAATTTTCTTTATGTCTCGTTATTAAATTTGTGTAATGACGAGATCATGCAAAATGAAGGAAGAGCTTAGCCCTAACATAGATGGAGTAAGAAAAATTCCATATGATATTCTTTTCTTTTTATTTTTTTAACATGAAATCTCGTTCAAACTTTTCATCTTTCTAAATAGGTTTTCTGTCCTCCTCTTCTTCATATTTTCCTCATCATGAATCTCACAAACTCATCTCACCTTGCACATTAATAAACCTCAAGCTACGGTCCCACCTCTTTAAGATAAGAGAAAGCTAGAGTAACTTCCTTGTCCAATACAAGCGGCTAACTGCAGAAGCTCCAAAATAATGCATGAATTACAAGATCATTACTAGACACTTCTCTTCACGATTGCTCTGCTTGTTCATTACATGATCTTAACCACAAGATAAGTTCAAAATGTATCACATATTATGTACACACTTAAAGCATCAAATTTTAATACCAATACTGATAGTTCTTGTGTAAAGCTAGCCTGGAAGGAATCGAATCCAATCATCTTTCCAACTAAACTAAATTGGCATGCATAGAGATGAGTAGATGGTAATTGGTACAAAAGCAGCACTAGCTTTACTCTTTCCTATCATGCTTTTGAATTGCTTGGAAACGTTGAATACCAAGTTCCACTTCTCAAAATTTGCCACCTTCCATATGACTTTATGAGTCATCCAAATTTTAAGAGGAGGGGCTACCACATTTTAGGCTTATTAGGTCTTATCCCAACATATTAATTAATTACTCACTAATTCTTAATTAACTAGTTAATTTTTCACTAATTAATAATTAATTAATTACCCGCATAATTAAGAATTATCTCAACATACTTAAAATACTACTCACTTTTAACACATTTTATGTATACCCTACTATCGTGGTCATGTGGTACCATATAAAATCAATACATACACTATTATATTATTAAAACATCCATGTAACAATACATATATTTTCTCAACTTCTAATTTTCCTAATCTCATATAAAGAGTACAAATTTTCGTACGCTTAATTCTTAAAATAATAAAAAAATAACCTATTTTTTTTGTGAAAAAAATAATTTCTATCTTTACAATAAAAAAAATCTCATAAAATTTTCTCATATTATGTGTATAATTTAAAATATATTCGAAAGTAGTAATATTAATAACTATATAAAATTATATTTTTCAAACTTTTTACAAAAATGTTCCACTCAATATAAATATCATATCAAAATATATCTAACTGTATCAAGGTTGTAAACTTACAGGGTCTTATGGTCACAAATTCTCTGTAGAAAAGTATGAGATGTAATATCTATGTTGCTCGGTCTCTTCAAAAATGTCTCTTGGTGCGTGTCGGATCCTTCAAAAATAGTGCATTTTTGGAAGATTTGACACGAGTGCAGCAACATTTTTGAAAAGTTCGCACAACATAGATGGACTCATTTTTACCGAACATAAGCATAGTTGGCTTACAATTTTGAATCTACTCATCCAAATATTTTGCAGTTGAGAAGCAAAAGCAGAAGGAGATATCTATACACACTGGGGGTGGTGTTTTGACTGTCACAACTCGAATTTCCCACCGTCAGACCGTGATGGCACCTAACATCACACTTATTAGCAAGCTAACGTTAGAAGTTATTTAGCCATTTCTTTCCAGTTCTGGTAATCATCAGTAAACAGGCAAAATGAATCGAAATAAATGTAAGATGCATAGATATCGCTTTTGTTTACGTAATACTCCTACCCAGAGATCTTGTGTCACAATTCACGAATATACTATGATTTTCTACAAACATATCTGAAAGAAATTACAATTGTTTTGGAAATAAAGAAAACAGTAATATAGAGATGCATAAGGGGACTCCAGGGTCTGTGGATGCCAGCAAGACTACCTTGGGTCTCCTAGTTGAAAATATTTGCAATCGACCTCTCGATCAACCACTATCTGCTCCAAAATTTTCACAGAAAGTGCAGTGTGCAGTATCAGTACAATCGACTCCATGTACTGGTAAATGCCGAGCCTAACCTCGATGAGGTAGTGACGAGGCTACGGTAGGCCAATTACAATATAACCTGCATACAGTATGTAATAAAAGCAGAAAGAAGAACATGGAAAAACAAAGCAGCAACTTGCAAGGAATAATTGCAGAACTCGAGTGTCTTATCAGTATCCAGCTATAACCAATCTTTAAGTGAAATGCAAAGCTACCGAATAACATACACAGTAGAAGAAAGATACATAAACACAAACTGATGCAGCACGCATCCCGGTCCCACCATATATCAATATCAATATGAATATTCACCCTTATTACTATATATCAATCCACCCTTATTACTCTTGTTGCGGCGTGCAACCCAATCCCACCGTACAATAGAGCTTCACCCTTATTCCTCCTCAATATATCACCCTTATTCATCATGTTGCAGCGTGCGACTCGATCCCACCATAAAATAACAATTCACCCTTATTCCTCATCAATATATCACATTTATTTCTCCTGTTGCGGCATGCAACCCGATCCCACCATATCAGCATAAATTACTCAACAAGTATAGAATTTTCACAAATTAACTCAAAACTCTTCACAATATTTAAACCTCAAACTAAAGCAAGCGAAAAGTTTGTACATTATGAAACTTCACACAAATAATGCTACTAAGCGAACCAATCCAAAATATACCATTAAACACTGATAAACCAGCTTAAGCCATAATATGAGACAATGAAACTACGGGGTAGCTAATACTTTCAACAATGAAAAACATTGTCTGACAAGTAGCAATTAAGTATGGAAACACCAGTAAAACATGTAGCAGTTAAGGCAGGGAAGACAATATAATAAGAACGGGAAGAAAACAGGCAAAACAGATAAATTGGCGGCGCATAGGTACTCGTCACCTCACCTATACGCCACTCACATGTATTTTCACATAGCAATTAAGTCAATGATTCCTAATCCTTCGAGTCAAAGTTAGACACAACACTTATCTCGATCCCACAGACAAAGTCAAAGCTCAATCACAACTTTTCCCTTCACACAAGCCTCCGGACCAATAGAATCTAGCAAATTATCAACCAAACGATTCAATTTAAACCTTATGTACTGCCCACGATAGCAAGGAATTCAATTTAGGACATTTCTTAAAAAGTCAACAAAAGTCAACACCCTGGTCCCCTTGGTCCAAACCCGAAATTCAGATCAAAACCTGATTACCCATTCACCCTCGAGCCTGGATATACAATTTGTTTTAGAATCCAACCTCAATTTGAGGTCTAAATCTCCAAATTTCGAAATCCTCAGTTTCTACCCAAAAATCCCCTATTCCACCATGAAAATCTTAGATTCTAGGTTGAAATCTTGTAAAATAAAGTGAAAGATTGAAAGAAACTAGTTTAGAATCACTTACTTATGATTTGGGGAAGAAATGGTATTTGGAAAATCGCCTCTTGTGGTTTAGGTTTTGAAATTTTGGGAAATGAATCAAAATACCGTCAAAGTCCTTTTTACACAGTTGCAGATGTCGCATTTGCGACTTGAGCTTCGCAATTGCGAAGCTCGCAAATGCGAGAAAGGTATCGCAAATGCTAACCTGCCGCATTTCTACTTCTGTCGCAAATGCGAACTTATTGTGCGCAAATGCGGAACTGTGATTGCAATTGCGACCACCTTCTTCGCAATTGCGAAGAGCCCCTTCCCCAGACCAACTTCGCAAATGCGAAGATTTTCTCGCAAATGTGAGGATTGCCTGGCCCAGCTCCCTTCGCATTTGCGATGAGTAGCTCGCAAATGCGAACCCTGATCTCGCAAATGCGAGATCAGCGGCCAGTTCTCAGAAATTGCAGATATCAACAATGTTTCAGTCCAACTTCACTCTGTAGCCTATCCGAAACTCACCCGAGCCCTCGGGGCTCCAAACCAAACATGCACACAAGTCTTAAAACATCATACGAACTTGCTCGTGCGATCAAATCGCCAAAACACCTAAAACTACGAATTTAACACCAAATCAAATGAAATTCTCAAGAACACTTTGAAATTCCTATTTTCTCAACCGGACGTCCAAATCACGTCAAATCAACTCCGTTTCTCACCAAATTTTTATAGACATGACTTAAATATTATATTGAACCTTTTACTAGGCTCTGGAAACAAAATATGGACCCGATACGAACAAGATTAAACATTAACAATTTCTTAAAAACCATTAAATCTTCACTTACAACTTTTAACAAAAATTCATAACTGGGGCTAGAGACCTCTGAATCCGATTCCGGGCATACAACCAAGTCCCATATTTCGATACGGACCCACCGGGACTATCAAAACACGAGGTCGGGTCCATTTACTCAAAACGTTGACCGAAGTCAACTAAATCAACTTTTAAAGGCAAAAGTTATTATTTTCATCAACTTTCAACATAAAAGCTTTTCGGAATCACGCTCGGACCGCGCATGCAAATCGAGGAGGGATAAAATGAGGTTTTGAAGGCTTCGGAAACACGGAATTGAGTTCTAAAACATAATATGACCTTTTGGGTCATCACACATATTTAATAAAATCTCTATTAAGTTAAACAGACTTGTATAGTCATTGAATAACTTTTTTGTTCTATATTTTTCTTTATTATATTTATCCAATATTTAGTATTTTTAAATTGTTAATAGAAATTTTTATTAGTATATTACTTTGTTTAATATTTTTGTCCACTACTTTCTTTTAGTAATATAATAGAAGAACTATATTTTATTAGTCTTGAAATATTTTATTTATTTATAAATTTTATCCTATTGTTCTCAATAATATTATCTAAATTTTGATGATTAAAGTCTATATTAAATTAAAGAGAGTTGTATAGTCATTGAATAACCTTTTTGTTCTACATTTTTATTTATTATATTATCCATTATTTAATATTATTGAATTGTTAATAGAAACTTTTAACATATTACTTTTATTTAATATTTGTGTCTACTACTTTCTTTTCATAATAAAGTAGAAGATATATATTTTATTACTCTTTAAACTATATCCTATTGTGCTTAATAATCTGAATTTTAATGAATAAAATCTTTATTAAATTAATGAGACTTATACAGATATCGAATAACTTTTTTGTTCTGTACTTTTCTTTATTATATTATCTAATATTTAGTATTATTGCATTTTTAATAGAAACGTTTATTAGAATATTACTTTATTTAAATTTTTATATGCAGCTTTCTTTTTATAATGATAGAAGATATTTTTTTTTAATTTTATATTTTATTCTGTTGTTCTCAATAATATTTTTTGAATAAATAAAAACTTTATTCTTAAAAGAAAAACAAACATTATTTTAAAAAATAAGGAAATTTTGAATTGGCAGTTTTAATTTTTATTTTTTATTTTTTATTTTAAAATAATTTAAAAACTCCAACTTGAAACTACTCTCCAATTTGGATGGACAGTTTTTTAATTTTTGTTTTTTACTTTAAAATATTTTATTGTATTATTTTATAGATATTTAAATTCAAAAATAATAACTATTAATCAATTATTAACTAAATAACTAATTATCAACTAATCAACTACTTATGCCATGTGACGTTTTTATAAGCTGACATTTGGCTTAGGGTAATATAATACAGTAATATATAGAATAGATTCTTATATTGAGAAAATTGAATAATTACATAGGTTGCCCTGGATGTGGTTCAAAATTCCCAAGATGCCATTTGTAACGGCTACTTATAGACATGTCAGTTGTTTAAAACTTAGTTCGCCTTCATCGCTTGTCATAGAAAACATCAACAAACCCCAGATTGTTTCTTGCATTTTCTCTCTCATACCATTAACTGTGTAGACGCTCCAATCGTTGTGCAAAATAAAAATGGCAGAAGAGAAGTAGCAGCCTGAAATCGAGCAAGCGGGGCTCACCGTCCTAATCACAGACGAACCTTTACTTCCGATCATTACTTTCCGAATGTGGATTCTGGGAACCCTAGCTTGTATTCTCCTCTCATTTCTCAACCAATTCTTCTGGTTCCGCCGCGAGCCGCTCTCAATCAGCTCAATCTCCGCCCAAATGTCCCTCGTAAAATTCTAATTTTCGTTAAATCCAGGACCGTTTAATGTGTAAGAGCATGTTTTAATTACGTTTTTTTCAAATTCTGGTACTGGGAATCCTTATGTGATTCACATTGTTACTGTGGTCAAGGTTTTTTACAAGAGGACGTTGACTTTTTGGGTATTGTTGATTGTTGTTCTAATGACACAGGTATTGGGCTTTGGATGGGTCGGCATTTTCGGAGGTATTTGGTGGAACCCGCTGCTATGTACAATCTTGTTCAGGTATCTCTTTTCAGGTATGTGCTAATCCACTCTAAGTATCGTGTTGAACTTTTCAATATTTTGGGACATCAACTAGAATTTTGGCGCATGGCAGTCAATTAAATAGTGACTCTTTGACAGTACATCTTTGTCGTGGTGCAGTCAACTAAGTAGTGAATCTTTGATAGTACATATTTTGTGGGAAGAGATTCTATTACAGTGTCTTTTGGTTGTGGAAAATTGTTACTCCTCCGTCCCATTTTATGTTGCCTTGTGTAATCGGACACGAGATTTAAGAAAAGAAAAAAAATTGTAGACAATGTCCCGCTATAGATATCTCATTAAGAGTAAAATGCGAATCTTAAAGTTATTCATTTTAAATATAGAAAAGTGTTCAAATTAAAAAAGGAAGAAAAGTAAAAGACTTTTGTTGGCATTTACCTACTTTCCAGTAGTTCAACAAATAATCAATTTAAGTTAGACATGTATTACTGAAGCCAAAAGTCTTTTATTTTTTTCCTTCTAAAAAAACACTGATCTAGTCCTCCTTTAATGGCTTTTCTTGATGTTCTTGACCTCCCTTCATGCATTGAAATATGTGGTATCAGGAGAAAACTGTAAACACATAAATTGTTGTTCAGTGGTTATACTGGATTAATTATCTTATAGAGGTTTTCACTTCTGAATTGCAGGGAACTTCATGATAAAGAAGAGAGATCCAAGAATGAAATGACACGAAACCGTTTCTTCCTCATTTCCTTTTTATGTAGTTTTGCTTACTATGTGTTTCCCGGTTACCTTTTCCCAATGCTAAGTTCCCTTTCTTGGCTATGTTGCTTACTCCCAGCTTCTGTATTGCCTAACAGTTGGGTTCTGGATTTCATGGTCTTGGAATTGGTGCCATTGGACTCGACTGGTCGAGTATATCCTCTTATCTCAGAAGTCCATTAGCTAGGCCGTGGTTTGCCAATGCAAACATTGATATTGGATATTTTCTCATAATGTATGTTATTACACCTTTTATGTACTGGTTCAATGTGTACAAAGCCATAATCTTTCCAATATTCTCAGATGGCCTCGTCACATCAGATGGTCAAAATTACAACATTTCAGCCATATTGATTTCAATGTGTATGACCGTGAGGGCCGTCTATATCTCAGCACTTTCTTTTCAATGACCTATGCATTCAGTTTTGCCTGCCGCCTCAGTGCCACAGTTGTTCATGTCTTCCTCTTCCATGGACGGTAAATTGCTATCTCTTTGTCTATATCCTATATATCTGAGCCTCTATGTCTATATTTCTACAATGTTATAATGTACTTTTGGTGCATCGACATCTAATTTTCTTTAAAGATTAAGAAAGAAAAGAATTTCAAAATCTTTTGATGTCTCAGGAGTATTTTAGTATATAGGTTTTTATACACATTACAACTAAAAAAAGAAAACATTTGTCCATATAGGGATCTACATATGGAAAAATTTAAATCAGAAAAATCAGGAAGAAAAATAATGACAGACTTCATAGGCTGCTGGCCGATGGACTGAATTGCCTAAGTATAAGAAGTTTCACCTAAAAAGATAAAGATAGCAACCTTTTAGGATAGATTTGTCGAACATCTACTTGAAGATTATAGGACAAGAAAAGACACTTGAGCTTTACTTGATTTCCTAAGGTAATTGTAAAGAATCATAAGTACTTGTAAGATGATACACAAATTGGCAATTAGAATTTTGAAAGTTAGTATAGGTTTTGGCCGGAAAAGTGGTTATCTCTTGAGTCACTCTTTTTACATTTCAACATTTACTTCTTGCATTTTCTTAGCATGTTTTAGTCTTATAAACAGGCATTCGAAATACAACCCATTCAGAATATTATATTGGATCTGAGCTCTCTTTTCCCCTCTTAAAAAAACTTAAATGGGGTGGGCTAACTAGTGAAAAGAAATTGACCAAGCCAACCCCACCACTCCACGACAAACCTAGTATAAGGACTCTCCCTCCGGCCTCCACGGAAATGGCCATCTATGCTCTCCATTTGAGGCGATGCATACAAAAGTTTTACCGATCTCCATGTGCTCCTCTATTAAAACATAGTTACGGGTCTCAAGGAGCTGGTCGTAGAGGTCCTACACCTCGTCAAAGTGGGTGGGATAATTCCCAGGTTAACAGAGAATATTCAGGACATCCATATAAGGCTGCAGGGAAGGATCAATCTTGTTCTGCTGCTCTTAATCAGAAATTTGTGCACTTGGTTCGATATTTCGGTTCGGTGTTTCGGTAGGGATGGGCATTCGATATTTCGGTTCGGTATTCGGTTTATCAATTGTATATACCAAATACCGTACTAAATTATTTCGGTACGGTTTGATATTTCTTATTTTGGTTCGGTACGGTTTCAGTACAGTTTCGGTTTAATAATCGCTAAATAAGCAACACTAACGATTAAAGACTAAGGAGCGTGACAGTGCACAATTCAAACTTCAAAGGCAGCCCTCTTTGACAACGCTAACACTGTTATGATAATTGAATTAAACATTCTATAAATGTACTAGCTCTCTTTTCTAAATGCAACATGTTATTCATGCCTAGGAAAGTGTGGTCTAATTAAATTTTATGTGAATATTTACTCTTTTCTAATGACATTCTAGGTCTTGATGGTCTATTGGATGACCATTATTTGGGCATGTTCGGTAATTCAGATACTGAAGAAGATCGTCGATCTCTCTTTATGACTTTAAGGAACCTGTTGGTTCCTCTCTTGTTTGTAATTATTGTGTTGATGAATCAGATAAGTGAAAGACTAGAGAGTATGGCCTTATTGGGTTGGGCTGGTGCGCAGGGCAGTATTCTAAGAGAGTAGGTCCTTATTGAGTTGGACTAGAGAGTAGGGCCTTATTCTTTAAAATTTTGGTATTTCGGTATACCAAAATTTTGGTATTTCGGTTTCATTTTTTTCAGTATTTCGATATCGTTATACGGAAATACTGAAAATGTAGTACCGAATTAGACCGAAATACCGAAAAAACCAAAATCGAAATACCGAATTAATTCGATCCGATTCGGAATTCGATTTTTCAGATTTTATGCCCACCCCTAGGGGGAGGTAAAGGAAGCAGTAAACCTACCCTTTGCGGTTATTTGATGACATAGTTTAACCTGCCATCCTCAATGTTGCGAAGGAGATACTTCGTTGGTTAATAAAATACTTGATATTATATGTTGCTGCGGTCTCAAGCCATCTTACTAGACTTTCGAACAGATGATAGTTTTGCAGGTGGCTATGAACAAATTTGATGGTGCTTATAACACAATTGAAAAGTTCGAGAAACATGGCTGGGCCCACTACACAAATCCATATGTAGTGCTTAGAAAACATCTCCAGAGAAAACTTCTTGCTGAAACTGTATTGATGAAAATGAAAAATGACAATCTGCAGCCTAATGGTCGCATTTTTCACTTGCGGATATGCCATTGCACAAGTTCACAGGGTTTATTTGAGATGTATGAACAAGTTAAAGAATAAACATGTCTTAACTGAAATTGTGTTTTAGGAATTCACGAGGAAATTTGCAAACTTGGGATATCTTGTATTGGTTGAACAGGCGTTTGGGCGGATTGTTAAAAGTGGAGAAGGGGATGTGGATGATCCAACACTTGAAATATGGAATCTCATGGTTGTAGCTAATGCTAAATCTGAAAATTTGATGAATGCTTTTGCATTATATTAAGCAATGCAAAAGAGGAATCTTGAAATCTTTCGAGAAACAATATATACTTTAACATAATTGTACGAAGGGACTAGTTTGGATTTCTTGTTAGGCTTACTTAGCAAATGCCAAGTCAAGTATTGGCTCAATGCCGCATTCCATGTCATAGAATATTGCGCTGAAAGAGACCACCGAAGGGTAATTTCTTATCTGCTCATGATGATTCCACGCTACTATAACATTTATATGTATAGTGAAGAATATTCTTTTTACGATGAGGTCTACATCACCTCGCAAAAGAAATCGGCCAATGCAAAGTTTGGCTTTGAGATCCTCTCTGACCTTAAAGAAGAGCTTGGTGTCCACCGTGATTTATTCTTTAGTACTAGCCTAAAGAGCATGGATATAACAATATTTATACTTATTAAAGCGGAATACAAAAATGATGGATATCATGCCAATATTTTTTGTAACTTGAGAATGTATTACCTCAGCGAGGAATTAGGGATTGAAAAAGCAGCAGCCTTTTTGTAACTTTAGATGACACTTGATCTTTACTTGATTTTCTAGGGTATTGTAAAGACTCATAATTACTTGTAAGATGATACACAAATTGGCCGGAAAAGTGGTTATCACTTGAGTCACACTTTTTACATTTCAACATTTACTTTTTGCATTTCCTTAGCATGTTTTAGTCTTATAAATAACAGGCATTCGAAATGTAACTCATACAGAATATTATATGTGATTTTGAGCTCTCTTTTTTCCTCTTAAAAAAAATTAAATGGGGTGAGCTAACTAGTGAAAAGTAAATTAACCAAGCCAACCCCGCCACTCCACGGCAACCCTAATCTAAGGGCTCTCCCTCCGACCTTCATGTCCCTCTATGCTCTCCATTTGAGGCGATGCATATAAATATTTTACCGACCTTCATGTGCTCCTATACTAAAACATAGTTACGGGTCTCAAGGAGCTGGTCGTAGAGGTCCTACACCCCGTCAAAGTGGGTCGGATAATTTTCAAGTTAACAGAGAACATTCAGGATATCCATATAAGGCTGCAGGGAAGGATCAATTTTGTTCTGGTGCTCTTCATCAGAAAATTGTGCACTTGTGCAGACAAAGGGAGGTAAAGGAAGCAGTAAAACTACTTGAAAGGACAAAGGATATAAAGAGCCTTCAATTACCCTTGCGTTTATTTGATGACATGCTTTATACCTACCATCCTCAAAGTTGTGAAGGAGATACTAGAATACTTGATATTATATGTTGTTGTGGTCTCAAGCCATCTTACTGGACCTTCGAATAGATGATAGTTTCGAAGGTGCTTATAACACCATTGAAAAGTTCAAGAAACTTGTCTTGGGGCCCACTACACAAATCTATAACGTAGTGCTTAGAAAACATCTCCAGAGAAAACCTCCTATTGAAACTGTATTGATGAAAAGTGGAAAATGACAATCTACAGCCTAATGGTCGCACTTTCCGCTTGCGGATATGCCATTGCACAAGTGCAAAGGATTTATTTGAGATGTATGAACAAGTTAAAGAAAAAAACTGTCTTAACTGAAATTGTGTTTTGGGAATTCACGAGGAAATTTGCAAACTTGGAATATCTTGTATTGGCTGAACAGGCGTTTAGGCGGATTCTTAAAAGTGGAGAAGGGGATGCGGATGATCCAATACTTGAAATATGAAATCTCATGGTTGTAGCTAATACTAAATCTAGAAATTTGACAAATGCCTTTGCATTATATTAAGCAATGAAAAAGGGGAATCTTTAATTCTCTCCATAAATAATATATACTTTAACAAAATTGTACGAAGGGCCTAGTTTGGGTTTCTTGTTAGGCTTACTTGGCAAATGCCAAGTCAGTTATTGGCTCAATGTTGCGTTCCATGTCATAGATAGATTATTCATTGAAAGTGACCACGGAAGGGTAGTGATTGACCTGCTCATGATGATGCCACACTACTACAATATTTATATGTACAGTGGATAATATTCTTTTTTACGATGAGGTTTTCTACATCACCTTGCAAAAGAAACCGGTACTAACTTTTCAGACCAAAATCAGTACTAACTTTCAAAATCCTAATTGCTAATTTGTGTATCATCTTACAAGTAATTATGATTCTTTAAAATTACCCTAGAAAATCAAGTAAAGCTCAAGTGTCCTCTATATCATTTTCTTGTCCTATAATCTTCAAGTAATTGTTCGACAAATCTATACTGTTTTGAGAATTTTCCATAAAAATAGGTTGCTGCTTTTTCGATCCCTAATGCCTCGCTGAGGTAATATATCCTCAAGTTACAAAAACTATTGGCGTGATATCCAACATTTTTGTATTTTATTTAATAAGTATAAATATTGTTATATCCATGCTCTTTAATCAAAAGATTGTCGGGACGGGTGGACATCAAGCTCTTCTTTAAGGTCAGAGAGGATCTCAAAGCCAAACTTTGCATTGGCCGGTTTCTTTTGCAAGGTGATGTATAAAACCTCATTGTAAAAAGCATATTCTCCACTATACATATAAATGTTGTAGTAGCGTGGCATCATCATGAGCAGGTCAGCAATTACCCTTCGGTGGTCCTTTTCAGCGCAATATTCTATGACATTAAACGAAACATTGAGCCAATAATTGACTTGGCATTTGCCAAATAAGCCTAACAAGAAATCCAAACTAGGCCCTTCGTACAATTTTGTTAAAGTATATATTGTTTCTGGAAAGACTTCAAGATTCATGTTTTGCATTGCTTAATATAATACAAAGGCATTTGTCAAATTTTCAGATTTAGCATTAGCTACAGCCATGAGATTCCATATTTCAGGTGTTGGAGGACTACATCTCCTTCTCCACTTTTAACAATCTGCCCAAACACCTGTTCAGCCAATATAGGATATCCGAAGTTTGCAAATTTCCTCGTGAATTCTCAAAACACAATTCCAGTTAAGACAGATTTATTCTTTAACTTATTCATACATCTCAAATAAATCCTCTGCACTTGTGCAATGGCATATTCACAAGCGAAAAGTCCGATCATTAGGCTGCATACTATCATTTTTCATTTTCATCAATACAGTTTCATCAGGAAGTTTTCTAAGTACTACGTTATATATTTTTGCAGTGGGCCCCAAGCAAAGTTTCTTGAAATTTTTGATGGTGTTATAAGTACCTTCAAAATTGTTCATAGCCACCTGCAAAACTATCATCTGTTCGAAGGTCCAGTAAGATGGCTTGAGACCACGACATATAATATCAAGTATTTTATGAACCAATGAAGTATCTATTGAGGATGGTAGGTATAAAGCATGTCATCAAAAAGACGCAAGGGTAGTTGAAGGCTCTTTATATCCTTTGTCCTTTCAAGTAGGTTTACTGCTTTAGAAGTACTCGGGCTACTGATAACCAAGAAATTCCGTATTTCTCTCAATTGCAAGAAAGGAAATTAGAATGAGAAATAGTAAAGTAATTGATAGAAAGCACAAGAAAGTAAGTATATTCCAATAATAATAAGAACGTGCCTTTACAAGTGAATTTTCCTTCCCTTATATAGGAGTCTATAAGTACAATGTATTTTCTCCTTTATGACCGAATCATTATGAGCATTAATGATATTAATGAGAAGTACGCTCATTAATTGTCGATTCATGAACCTTTCCTTTTTACTGTGTTGATTAATTCCACCAGTGCCTCTTTATTTAACCACTTAGACTCGAGCAGCCATATTCTTTCAACTCGTGGGTAATTCACCCCTATCTGTTACGACTCGTGCCTCTTTTAATGCATCATTTCAGCTGCCGCTTTCTCTATGGTCCACGTGTCTTGACACATCATCCTCATACTTAATTCCACGTGTAATATATATTTCCACTAATACAGATAGTCCCCCCACTTACCTATTATTTAGATATTGAATATTTGGGAAATGGATCACATTGATGGCGGGAATTGTTTTCGTTGTTTCTCGCGTACCATTGTACCTTCTTCAGAACTAACACATTGTATGTCACTTCCATTCAATGCATGTGACACGTGGCATTCATCAATTGGTTGTGAAACTTCTTCAGCGATTTTAGGGCGTCAGTCACGAAGTGATTGTTTGATTATGACATTCCCATCATTACCCCCTTTACATGACGGTTGCTTCTTCATATAAATACATCCTTTGCCTTTGCTTTTACAAACAAAATTCTACAGTGCTCTTCGTTCACAATTTGCTCTTGTTCGTCATTACGTATAACTTTTTCATACAACTATGTCTTCTTATGTCACGACCCAAATTCCCACACGGGTCGTGATGGCACCCAACAATGGGGTTAGACAAGCCAACATAAATTACACTAAGTGTTACCCTTCCCATTTGATTAATTATTCCAACGTTTACCAGTTTTAAACAATTATTAGCATGATAATAGTCTGTGACATAAAAATAAAGTCGTCTGATACATGAGCCAAAAGATAAGCATATGTATAAATATACAGCCCAAAACCCAAAATATACGCTACGTGTGTGCCAGGAACTAGTGTCACGGGAAACTATCTAAATATACAAGGATAACATATATATGCACAATCCCATAGTCTGAATGAAATAGACGGGAAATGACAAAAGGAAACTCTGGGGTGCTGCCAGAGATCGTCAGGAAGAGCAGCTCACCGCGAAGTCGAATCAGCCCAAGTCAGTATCTGACACCGGCCTGATAATAAGATGTACCAGCCTCCTGACCTGTATAGTCAAGTACAGAAGAAGAAGAAGAAGAAGTGCAGCATGAGTACATAATAAATATGTACCCAGTGAGTATCTCGCCCAAACTCGAAAGAGTAGTGACGAGAGGTCGACTAGATACTCACTAAGGTCCAGCAATATAATATATGACGAAATATGGCTAAAAAAAATAGGCATGGGAAACAGTGGGCAACAAGTATATAGCAAATAACAAAAACCAGATAATAACTGAAAGGGGGCAACAAGGTACCAAAATCTTCTCTTAACCAATACCTAACGCTCCAATTTTTATTAAATGACTCAAAACTCAAGTGATCATACACATACCAGGACAAGACAACCAGCCTGAGTCATAAGGGTGGTCATAGGGACTGAGGTCATAAGCTATTCCACGATCGCGAATCATACCTGCGACTCGCGTGCTGACTCGATATAATAAGCTATCCCACGATCGCGCATCATCCCTGCGACTCATGTGTTAACTCGATAATAATAATATGCTGACCCACGGCAGCGCATCATACATGCGGCTCGTGTGCTGACTCGATATCAAGTGAGTGTATATATATAAGTACATGTGTGTACCAACCCAACAGTGAACTCAACAGGACTGTGTCAATACCACGGATAGCCATCTGGGATCTAAATCATAATGTTTCATGTTTCCATATCACCTCAACAATAGTTTCAACTCTTAACACCTAACAGGTACAAATAAGGCACATAGTGGCATGCTCGTGTGTCCTAAAGCTACCCGACATAACAATATAATCGCCACGTACGGACTCTCGTCACTTGGTACGTACACGGCCCCCACAACATGTATACATAGTAAACAAGGAACCTATGGGGACATTTCCCCCTTACAAAGTTGGAAAGGAGACTCACCTCGCGACGAAACCACCCCTCGGATCAAGGATGCGCCCGAATCTCCGAAATCTACCCTCGACGGCTTGCAACTAGCCAAATATAGTTTAATGACATCAATGCATGCTCAAAGTAGGGAAATTATTCTAATTTACCCATTAGACATTCTTGAGAAATTCCAAAAATCCAACCCCGGGCCCACACGCTCGGATTCAAAAAGTTCTCGAAGGGATCACTCACCCGAAGCCTAAGGATCATAATTACGTCATTTTTCTGGAATGCATGGCTAACATTGGGTGGTTTATGAAATTCTTAAGAGCCCTAAGTTGTACTACCCAATTCTTGATTTTTTTGATGTTTTAGTAATCAATTCTAGTTGAATTCTATATAAAGATTTAGGAAAATATAGAGGAATTACTCACCTTAGCACTATATAGGTCGTGGGGGTGCTGTTCTAGCTTGGAGGCCCTCTAATGGAGTTTGTGCATGAGAAAAATGAAAAAAATCCCATATTTTACAAATTTAAAGGGGTCTGCCTACAGGGGTTTCCGCACCTGCGACCCAGGGAACGCACATGTGGTCCCGCACTAGCGAGGAAAAATGACCACATCTGCAGAAAATGGCGAGGGAGCTGGGGATCGTACCAGTGGAGGTTTTTTCGCACCAGCGGACCCGCCCCTGCGGAAAGGTTTCGCACCTGCGAAGGATGGGGCCCCCCCTAGATTTCCGTACCTGCGAGGCTGGGACCGCAGGAGCGGTCCCGCACCTGCGGCTGGGCAACCGCCTGCGGTCCCGCACCTGCGGCTGGGCAACCGCACATGCGGTCACACCAGTAACAACTGAACCAGAAGTTGTTTTAACTGGTTTGTGGCCTCGTTAGGTGCCCGGGAGGCACCTGGGCCCACCCGAGCCCTAATCCAAATCATAATACGGACTCGCTCGAGCCTTCGGAACACCCAAAACAACGCTAAAACTCAAAATCACACCCCAAGCCCCAAGAAGCAAACTTAGAAATTTTCAATTTTCTAGACTTCGCTCACAACGCGCCGAACCGACCTATACAACTCGGAATGACCTCAAGTTTTGTAGGCAAGTCATAATTAACATAACGGAACTATTCCCTGTGTCGGAATTCCATTCGGACCTCGATAACACAAAAACACGTCCCAAACTAAAATATGAACTTAAGGAACTTCTTATTTCAATATTGGGCGCTGAAATGCCCCCGGGTCTTCAGAAACCCAATCCGAACACATGCCCAAGTGTGAAATCATCACACGAAGCTACCGGAATAAAAAAAACACGATTATGGGGTCGTTTACCGAAAATGTTGACCAAAGTCAAACTTGGCCCTAAAGGCTAGCCTTAAGGAACCAATTGTCCCTATTGCACTCAAAACACCTCCGAATCCCGGACCACCAGTCCCCGCAAGTCATAAATCATAAAATGCCGCTATGGGAAGTTTCATTTAGGGGAACGGGGTCCGATAACGCAAAACGACCAGTCGGGTCTTTACATTCTCCACCTCTTAAACAAACGTTCGTCCTCGAACGGGTCTGGAATCATAGATGAAGTGCTGAATAACTATGGATATCTGCTCCGCATGTCCTCCTCGGACTCCCAGGTCGCCTCCTCAACTGGTTGGCCCCTCCACTGGACCTTTACGGCAGAAACTCTCTTGGACCTCAACTGGCGGTCCTGTCTATCAACAATAGCAACTGGCTCCTCCTCGTAACCCAACCTCTCATCCAACTGAATAGCGCTGAAATCGACCACATGAGAGAAGTCGGCGTGGTACCTCCGGAGCATGGATACATGAAAAACTGGGTGAACTCCTGATAAGCTGGGAGGCAAGGCCAGCTCATAAGCAACCTCCCCAACTCGCCTCAACACCTCGAATGGACCTATAAACCTTGGGCTCAGCTTGCCCTTCTTCCCAAACCTCATAATACCCTTCATAGGAGAAACTTTCAACAGGACCCTATCTCCCTCCATAAATGATACATCACGCGCCCTCTGATCCGCGTAACTCTTCTGTCTGGACTGTGTTGTACGGAGTCTCTCCTGAATCAACTTCACTTTCTCCAAGGCATCCCTCACCAGGTCGGTGCCATATAACTTAGCCTCGCCAAGCTCAAACCACCCGATAGGAGAACGACATCACCGACCATACAAAGCCTCAATAATGCTGGACTGATAACTATTATTGTAAGCAAACTCGGCCAAAGGCAAGAACTGGTCCCACTGACCCCCGAAATCAATCACACATGCCCTAAGCATGTCCTCCAATATCTGAACTGTACGCTCTGACTGGCCATCAGTCTGAGGATGAAATGTTGTGCTGAGGTCTATCTGGATGCCCATCTCACTATGCAATGCTCTCCAGAAGTGCGAGGTGAACTGAGAACCTCGGTTTGATATGATGGACACCGGCACACCATGCAACCAGACTATCTCCTGAATGTAGATCTGGGCCAACCTCTCAGATGAATATGTAGTAGCCACAGGAATGAAATGCGCCGATTTGGTCAATCTATCCACAATGAGCCAAACCGCGTCAACCTTCCACGAAGTCCGAGGCAACCCAACCACGAAGTCCATAGCAATGCGCTACCATTTCCACTCAGGAATGGGCATCTGCTAAAGTAGGCCTCCTGGC